>CM061042.1:101096241-101401241 GCA_030762985.1 Adelphocoris suturalis
GGCCGGTTGTGGCAGATCCCCGGTATAGCAGCGTTAGGGAACGCGTGATTGGAGTCGGGTTAATGCTCGTTAGAGCAGGAAAGGTCGTTGTGGCAGCTCCGGTTAGCGATTGCTACGTAACGCCAGGTTAACAGCTGTTGATTGTCTTGGAAACGCTATCACACCTTCTGTTCGTAATCCGCCATCCGCCTTATGGGATTGATAACATTGAATAACCAATCAAATCCCCCGTCAAGCCTCAAGGCTGCGCAGCAGATGCGCAATGGACCGAAAATCTAGGGTTAGCGTTAAGTCAGATTCTCGGGTTACCGACCGATAACCGAGGCTTCCACAACGCTACTAATCGATTTTCTCTGACCCACGTTAACTATCGTTAACCGAGGTTGCCACAACTAGCCCTTGGAGTGATAAGTCTACAGATAAGGATATTGTTAAATTATAGAAACACTGATGAAAAGTCCCTGGATGTCAGTAGGGCCAACATCGATCTCCAGGAGAATATTTGTTTCTGGTAAGCTGATCTGGTGAAAATTTCTGGAAGTTGCATTACCGGTGGTGCGTGACGTTACAGAAATTGTATGCAGAAATAAATGTGTCTGTTTGTGCTAAATAAACGAGACGAAATGTTGACAGCCTGGGTGGACGGGCGAACCAAATAGCCAAGGTAAAACCAAGTAACGTATGGTAAAAAGCCAACGCAGCTTTTATGTGTAACTGGTCAACAGAAAAAAAAAAAAAAAACGGATGCTTCTTGTAAGAGGTCTACTGTGAAACGAAAGCGTAGAATACCTAACCTTCCGGATTGACCTTTGGGTAACTTTCGCAGAACCCCATGCTAAGATTCCTAAATAGAGCACACTTTGCACTAGGGTCTGATAGATCAAACTTAATTGCTTGAATGGCAAACATTGACGAAGAGAATAAAACAAGTTAATGAACCACCGCAATCTCTTGACCAGTTCTAACATCAGAGCTTCCCACTGTAGATCCTCATCAATAGTAATGCCTAAGTACAGTCATCGTTCTCAAGCCTGTGGCAATTGCAGGAGATAGCTTCGGAGCTGGAGTGAATTTTCACTGTTTCCAATCTCTTACTTGTCTCTAGTGCTGGATAATAGCAGGTATCAATGCTTCATAAACTCCGGTGAAAATATCAGCTAATGTAATTCTACTGGAGGTCTCACTTCACAAAATAGTGTTTATAATACCTTTTCCACCTAATGGTGGACTAGCGAAACGTAGGTTTTTTATCAATCTCATGATTTTTCATTTGAAGGGCCCTAAGTTAATGATGATAAAGGTACTTAGATTCTGATTTGCTATTGTACTTATACAAAGGGACTAGTAAAGTCTACATCAAACCAAACCCCTTTAAACCTTCTTCAAATTCCTAGATAATTCATGCAGACCCACTAGAATCAATGCATTAATTTTTGAGAAACTTACACCAATCGTTCATTTTTTAAATTCATATCTTCTTTGTGAGGTATCCTCTCATATTGAATAAGACGCCATCTCCATTTAGATCTCCGTGGTTTTTCCGTTTAGCTCCACGCTGTCGGTAAACGCAATACTGAGGAAAGAAGAGAGGGTAAAGCCTTTCCTGCGCTATTTTTCCTTTATCCGTTTTTTATTGAAACGATCCACCGTTTTTCTCGTCCGGCATCTTTTCGGATACGCGAGTGAGTAAAGATTTTCTTGTTCTTTCTCTCAATGTTTTCCCCTTTTCGTCGTTTTCTTTAATTCCCTAACGGTTTGAAAACGGATTAGGATTCCCAAAGAAACTCAATTTTGCCGACTCCGTCGTATCAGATTAAGTTATTTTTGGACAAAAAGAGAATGTAAGAAGCTCAAAGTAAGAAATTAATTGAATGACATATTCTAGGTATGACTAAGACTTAGATCAATCTATTCCCCCATATCCCCATATCCGTAAGTGAAAAATGAACCTGAATCATTCTTGAATGTATAAAAATATAAATGAACAAGTGGAAAAGCCCGTGTCACCACGGGATGCAAGTACAAACTTTAATTATGCAAATAAAAAAGCAAAATCTTTCTGTTTCAACTTAATTTTTATTTATTCAAGTTGTATTAAAAAAAAGTTACATTCATTCAGTTACAAAATTTATTCTAATGCTTCAGGAAATATAACATGTGTTTTGGTTCGTCACTTTGGGGTCCCTCTACCGGCAAATTCTACAACTTTCCCTCGTTTTTGCACTTTTCCTTGTTTTTTAATATGAAGGAATCTGATTTATAACTTGGTAGAATTATCTGCACCAGAATTTCCCTCGTTTTTGCACTTTTTCTTGTTTTTTAATATGAAGGAATCTGATTTATAACTTGGTAGAATTATCTGCACCAGTTTTCTTCATGCCGGTCAGTTTAAAAAAAATTAGACATCACTCGCGTTTCACTAAAAATTCTACAACGATTTCATAATTTCTCCCTTGAGAGGGAAAAACATTAAATCATGTTTAATGTTTTTCCCTCGCAAGGGAGAAATTAGATATAGTTTTTTAAGGTCAAGAAAAAAGAAAAGATTCTAATTAACCAAAACAATTTATTATATTTATATACATTTTTATTTTACCATTAGATATTTCCGATGGGACTCATACCAAAGTACGCTTGCATACGAGTCTGCAACACATTGGGACATTTTATGTCTTTAGTTGCAGACTCGTATGCAAGCTCTAAGAGCCACTCAGCTGATCCGGACCCTGGGCATCGTCAAGTAAATGTCCTAAAGAGGCTACATACGAAATTACAGCTTCCTAGAGTGTAAAGCATAGAAATTAGCTCTAAGAGCCACTCATCTGATCCGGACCCTGGGCATCGTCAATTAAATGTCCTAAAGAGGCTACATACGAAATTACAGCTTCCTAGAGCGTAAAGCATAGAAATTAGCTCTAAGAGCCACTCATCATCTGATCCGGACCCTGGGCATCGTCAAGTAAATGTCCTAAAGAGGCTACAAGCGAAATTACAGCTTCCTAGAGTGTAAAGCATAAAAAATAGCTTTAAGAGCCACTCATCTGATCCGGACCCTGGGCATCGTCAAGTAAATGTCCCAAAGAGGTTACACAGCGTAAAATTACAGCTTCCTAGAGTGTAAAGCTTCCTAGATAAAAAATAGCTTTAAGAGCCACTCATCTGATCCGGACCCTGGGCATCGTCAAGTAAATGTCCCAAAGAGGTTACACACGGAATTACAGCTTCCTAGAGTGTAAAGCATAAAAAATAGCTTTAAGAGCCACTCATCTGATCCGGACCCTGGGCATCGTCAAGTAAATGTCCCAAAGAGGTTACACACGGAATTACAGCTTCCTAGAGTGTAAAGCATAAAAAATAGCTTTAAGAGCCACTCATCTGATCCGGACCCTGGGCATCGTCAAGTAAATGTCCCAAAGAGGTTACACACGGAATTACAGCTTCCTAGAGCGTAATGCATAGAAATTAGCTTTAAGAGCCACTCATCTGATCCGGACCCTGGGCATCGTCAAGTAAATGTCCCAAAGAGGTTACACACGGAATTACAGCTTCCTAGAGTGTAAAGCATAAAAAATAGCTTTAAGAGCCACTCATCTGATCCGGACCCTGGGCATCGTCAAGTAAATGTCCCAAAGAGGTTACACACGGAATTACAGCTTCCTAGAGCGTAATGCATAGAAATTAGCTTTAAGAGCCACTCATCTGATCCGGACCCTGGGTATCGTCAAGTAAATGTCCTAAAGAGGCTACATACGAAATTACAGCTTCCTAGAGTGTAAAGCATAAAAAATAGCTTTAAGAGCCACTCATCTGATCCGGACCCTGGGCATCGTCAAGTAAATGTCCTGAAGAGGCTACATACAAAATTACAGCTTCCTAGAGTGTAAAGTATAGAAATTACCTATTAAAATGATTTAACCACCGCTTCACAAATCAAACCGTTCTCGCAATATTCGGATCACCTGCTATGAATCAAATCATCGAAACACCAACTCAATGAAATCATCAGAAATTAACAAGCGGTTGCAATCATGTTCACAATATCAATTATTGAGAATGATCACCTGAGTGTACACAATTATTCAAATAACCATGCTCATAACTCAGCTTGTTGGCCACGCACTGCGCAGTAGTTAACATAATATGGTTGGATAAATCGAGAGCTTTTGAACGAATGGTCAACGAATTTTGTGGGATGAAAAACGACGAAGTACCATTTCCCTAGCAACGACTCGGTTGTAAGCGGAAATCATCAGAAAAATCGTTTTTATTTGTCAGCAGCCTGCTCCCAGGAATTCTGATCCATTAAGCCACATTGGCCGTGTGACATTCAGGTAAACCAGTCGTTTGTACAGGGTGCGGCAGAGAGGACGGACGGTTTTAAAAAATGCTTGCATACGAGTCTGCAACACATTGGGACATTTTCATGTGTGTAGAGCCACTCAGCTGATCTGGGATCGGTCAGTTGTGTTCAGAAGTCCCTCAAGGGCCCACATACCAAATCTCAAAATCGTGGGATCATTAGGGAAAAAACTGGACGAATGGTTAACGTCATTTCTGATGGTCATAATCATCGTTGTGGCCACTTGGGACAATTAATTTTCGTGACGATTTTTTTGTTATGTGCCATATGAAAGACATGAAAATGTCAAAAAAACGTTGCAGATTTGCGTGTCGTGTCGGAATTCACAGAATGACCCCCAGTTATCACTTTGTATGTATCCTAAAACATTTCCGTGGCAACGTGTACTTGATCTCTTGGTGATACCGACTTACGGGATATAGCGCAATATGGAATGGTGGCACAATATTTTCCTGTTAGCGCAATGTATATTTCAGAAATTTCAATTACTGCAATACATGTCAGAACCCTTCTATGCCGACTCCACACAATCAATAATATATTTATTGCATAAACCCAAATAATGCGCAATAATATCAATCGCCGATAGGCCGCTTTAGGATTTCTCAAATATTTTATTTCCCAGTATTTTATCGATATCAGATGGAAACTGGGGCAATAACAATTATTACAAGGGGTTTAGATTTGTGATTGCACAGAACCTATCATTGACATTGGTATTGAAGTGTATTAAAGAGTAATTAATTTAATCGTACCTACGTGAATTGAATGATTTGCCTGAGGTCATATTATAGTCGTTACATCATTTAATATAACTACCTAACTGGTTGTACTACTTTTTTGTTAATAATACATTAATTTATATAAAACAGAGCATCATTCACAAGAATCAGAGGATGCTTAAAAGATGTTACCTGTAGTAGTAACATATCTAAATTTTACTTACTATTTTTCCCTATATTTGAAATTACTCCTATACACAAGTTTATAGGATCACATGCTCAAGTGTATTTGTGCTGGGAAGGAAGAATGTTATATACTTTTTTAGGAGATACTTGCTATCAATACGTACCTATATACTAAATAATAGAGAGTTTTTGGTGACCACTAACGTATCCTTAACGTCACCCTAACGTACCCAAGAGTACGTGACCTTGAGGGGACGTTAGCAACGTCGTACGTTAGGATGGCTCATTTAACGTCACCCGTTTGGGAACCTAAAGGCACACGACACCAGCCTAACCTTCCTGTAAATGTAACACTACTGGTCTCCTCAATATTACTCGACTATACTGGTGAAGTAAATAATGATAGTTTTTCTTTAAATTTCCCATCAGTACCTACTAATTATGTTGATGTAGCGGGTAGTTTTCTTGAACACCCCTCAAACTTGGTTATTTTTCGTTTCAAGTCGCATAGAAACCGAATGTGCCATTTGAAGTCCGCCTCCGCCGTCTCGCTTTACTAGCCTTCAACTCGATCGAAAAAAATCAGTTCTTTTGCACACAGGGTCTATTTGGTCGATTAGAGCCTTGTTTTTATTATTATTTCACATATTTTAAATGAGAAATCTGAGTTTCAAGACACTACTTCTTTGCACTATTGTTCTTAGTTTTCCTGATCCTTCAGCTGTTTTCTCGTGAACATTGCGTGAAGTGCAGCCTCCACTGATGATTTTGTCAGGTAAAATCCTAGTTTATTGTCATAGAGATAAAAACTTGTTCATACTTGTTGATAATTTACCCAACGGAAAACCCAAAAACATGAAGTTCGTAACGACTAATGACCTATAAGTGCAACTAAACCGCGGTGTTCCACACTTGAGGCTTACTATCTTTGCGTTAGATCCATGCCCTGTTTACGAATTGAAAACTAAAAATGAGAAATTAGCCTGTATTTGTACTGAAACCAGTATGGAATTCCAATTCAGGATTGAAAATTGGCGTTTCATATCGAAATGAAGAAGTTGATTAGTCAACCAGTAGATAACAAGACAGCTAGGGGGAAAATATCGCGTTGCCCGATCACCGTTAACGTGACATCAAAATTAAGGCAACCGTTTTCCCGGTTTCATTTGGGTTAGCATCTTCATTTGCTCCCTCAAGACTAGGGTAACGGGTGACGTTAAGTTGAAGTCGCCAAAAACTCTCTAATATAACGATTCAGCGTTCGACACAAAGTTATTCAAGATACGATGGACGTGAGAATACATGTATTATGAACCTATTCAACTTTACCAAATATAGAACAGACAAGCCAAATCATAAGACAATTCATTCACAAGGCAACAAATTTTCTATCACGGATTATGACATTTTTGATTTTTGCTTTAAAGAGTTTCAAAGATTTTAGCTTTCTGATTTCAACGCCAATAGGTTAAACGTTTTGATTCCACGGTAGTCATATACACGCTTTGTACAGCAGATGTCAACCTTAAGTGGCAATTTTTCTTTTTCGTTCACCCTTGTACTCCTATTCCTCTGAAAGGCTAGGTTGTTTCTGCGACCTCTTTGAATGTTTTTGTAAATCTATTAATTAATTGGATATGATCACTGATTTGTGCAGATGGGCGATCTAAACATTCTTCTGTGAAAATTTGCGGCGGTTTTTTATATTCTTTAAGTTTACGGTTCAGTCATTTGGAAGAAATATCATGGTGGAAGAACAAACGTCAGATAAATTTACAGATAACCGGCTATTACTTTGTCAAGATTTCTGTACTTTTTTATTTTTTCATATACTTTAGGGCATGTCTTAATTGCATTATTAAGTACGAGTTTCAATGATTTTGTCTGACTACCGGGTAGTCAACGAAATAGCTCCCCCCCCCCCCCACCCCCTTTATTTTCTCTGTCAGAGTAAAAAATTCGGATAAACGCTATTCTTCACAATTGTTTTCGTATATTTCAAAAATGACAAAAGTTCGTATAGCGCATTTTTTATTTTTTTTATTTTATTTTATTTACGGGCTAGTTAGCCCAATATACAATACGGAAGCTTACATAGAAATGCAGACATATTTAAAAAATACAGACAACGAGAGAAAGTAAATTTTACAGAGTAAAATGTGTTAGAAACAAAAAATTAAATCAATGCACAAAAGAATAATAATAGTAGGTACCTTTTACTAGGTCGAAAATTTAGAAAAATAAGAAATTGTGTAGTTCTTAAAAACAGAAAAACTATTGAAAAATAAATCGAGGCAATTATTTTCAGCTGCTATTAAATTATAATGTCTAGCCATGCGATAGAGGGGGTTATTGAACAAATAGTTATACGGGACAAAAGGGACGGAAAATAAATCATTACTTCTTGTAGGATGGATCGGCGTACGAAAATCAAAATAAGACGCATAAGATTTGCATTCACGCAAATGTGCGCCATTGACACCAACTTTACTTTAAAAAAATAATAAACTCTATTTTTAATTGCAGATTTGAATTCTACGTGAAATTTCATGAAGAAATGCCGCGCGATGCTTCTAGTTCCAGCTTGACCCCAAATGCAATTTTTAACGCAAGTTTCATGAAGTTTGGTCTTTAATTTTGGAGAAAAGCCGCGGACGGCGGACGACGGATTTTTTTCTTCTTGGTCGATTTCAAAGGTTCATTATTGAAAATAATAAACCGTAAACGAAGTTGATGTCAATTTTGCGCGTTTGCGCACAAAATTTTGTCATTTTTGAAATCTGCGAAAACATTTGTGAAGCAAATTTTTTACTACGGCAATTAGAGAAAATAACCTATTTCGTGGGGGAGCTGTAGGAGCGTATCTCGTGCATCACTCCTGTGTATCCCAGATAACGACCCCCCCCGGTCATCCGGTTATAACATCATCAATAAATGGGTTAGAAGAAAAATGCATTGTAACCCCCCTTATTTTTTCCTTAGGTCTCAAATATGGTATTTTTTCACACGTTCGCAATGCACACTAATTCTGATTTTTTTGTGTGGAATTTCATGAGGAAATTACCCATCAATTAATTTTTTGTGTGCTCAAAAAAGGGCGTAATTCCGCTCCAATAGCGCGCAAATTATGAAATAGGTACTAAGTTTTTGAAAATAGTCAATTGCCAAATGTAGGTAATACAAAATTTTTTACGCTGATTCACGTAATGATGTTAAGTTATTAGAGAGTTCTTATGTCGTACAGCGCGACGAGTCGGGCGACTCAAGATGGCGATAGGGCGAGCAAACGAATGCTAACCTCCCGAGTCGTAGGTTGCCGAGTGGTGGGTCGTTGACCCAATAAGTCACGCTAAAGTGAGAATTGATTTCCGCTCACTTTCTGCTGTATTTTTATACCACTTTTACCGACCATTTCTTCGTGTTTTTTCCTGGAGTTTGATTCATTTTCATTCCAATTTCGTAGAACTTAGCCATTTTAATTTCATATCTGTTTTTCATTTTCATTTATTTCCCTTTTGATCGTCCGTTATGGACGAAGTTAGGGCGTATGAGGAGCTTTACCTGAATGGTGTAATTAGTGCACAGGAAATGGAGTTGGTACGAGGGATTACTCCTATCGCGTGAACGTCGAGCAGCGCCGTGGGTGCGCGAATTGACGTTTGGGGGGTTCGATCAGTGAGTATAGAATGAAATGTTTACATTTTCTCTGGTTCGATCTCAACAGAATGAACGACCAGGACGTAATGTTGACTTTTACAGCACAACACTACTAATCAATTTCAAAAACTTGAATAAATACTAACAACAAACTCGCCATTCGGCTATACTGTTTTGATGTGAAATGAGGTTATCCTCAACAAAGGTGATTCAGCTGAGTCGGAAAACGAATCGGAAACCTCGTTTCTCTTGACGACCCGCGAGGCGTAAGACTCGGCTCACTCGGGTCGGGTCCCGAATCGGCGTTTCGTCGCCCTACTCGGACGCGCGTGCGCACTTCCATTTATCCACTCGTGCTGACGACTCGGGCTTCTATTTGGGCAACGATTAGACGATCGAGTACGACATAAGAACTCTATTGGTATTTGCATCACCAGCTTGGGAAAACACCGAAAAACTGGCCGAATTGCCTTTTCCACTCATTTTTATACCGTTCAAAGCGTACTAAAATTAGATTTTTTCGGTATTTTCCCAATTTGGTTTTGCAAATAATATCAGTCAAAGAACATCAATGCGTGATTCAGCAAGGAAAAATATCCCAAAATCATATATCACCTGTGGCAATTGAATATCTTCGTCTTTTAGAGTGGAATCGGGCCCCGTTTTGTCGACTCCAAAAATCGAGTGATGAGCCATTTTTTCAAGAAATTTCACCTTTGAATTCGAATCTGCAATTAAAAAAAAGGGGGGGGGGGAGTCATAATTAAAATAACAAGGTTAGTGCGCAAAAATGTCATATTTGACCTCTCCGGAAAACATAAATAGGATTACAATTTGTACTTTTCATTTAACCCATTTTTATTAAGGAAGTTGGGGGGTGGGGGTGGGTCCATTATCTGGGACAACCTATATTAATTGCTATGCAATTCTTAGGCCGACCCCCAATAATTTTTTTTGTAATGTCCGTAACGAAATTTGTCTCGTGAGACGAAGGTTGTGGGTTCAAATCCTGTTGACTGGTCAACTTTTTTTTGGTCGTACAACTCCCGATTTTTTTGTTCTTTTCTCGTGAGACGAAGGTTGTGGGTTCAAATCCTGTTGACTGGTCAAATTTTTTTTGGCCGTACAACTCCCGAAATTTGCATAGCAAATTATCCTCGTTTTCTACGCAGTACAAAAGAGAAAAGTTCAATTTAAGTGTATCAATCAAATTTAACCCGTTGCACCCCTGGTCGTTCCCTCCCTCTTTATTTTCCCCACCTTAATTATGTTTTCAGAATCCTTTCAAATCTGGCTGTGAATGTCCAGTTCTCTCTGTAAAATCTGCTTTTAGTTCACTTTCGTTCCTGATTGTGCCGAGATGTAGGTATAACGTTAGAATCATATGATAACAGAATAGTTTTTTTTCCATTATGTCGGACATACGAGTTTGGTAAGTACTCTGTAATCGATGGTAACAGTGAAGTGACGGTTAATTTTGCATAGATAATCTTGGAAGATAATCTTCCTGCGTCAAACATTTGCCTTCAACTCCCTTTAATAAATCTCCGACCTTTCCTTGTGGGATGGTGGCTGGTTATACAGGATCAATTCGTATTCAGAGGAAAATTACAGGGTGATTTCGTAGGATGGGATCAGCGGCAAATTCCTTAATCAGAACTTCCATAACACCATCAAGGACTAACTTAACCACATTCAAACTTCAACATTATTTATTCGTGTCAATAGTGAGATAGCTTGTAGGACGAGAAGAAGAAAAGAATAAAAAGTTCGGATTACTTAACTGGTAGTTGGTATGACCAATACAATGAATAAATTTAACATTTGAAAAAAAAAAAAAAAAAAAAAAAAATTAATCTAAATTGACGACGCATGGGAACATTTAGCAACAAACATATTTTTGATGCACTGGACAAACTGCAGGAGATGGATGTCGATAAACATCCAGCTGACAATTTTGCTGCTATATATTCTCCCAGAAAGCTTCGACAATTTTCTATGTGCAATTGAAACCAGAGATGATCTTCCGACTCCCCAAAATCCCAGAGTTAAAATTATTGTGCAATGGGACTCAAGAAAAGATAATCATCGAGGCCCCAATGCACTGATTGCAAAGAACAAATTCAACAAAACAAATTCCAAGAGAAGAAAGGGAACTATTCTGAATTGGAATTTAGGTTCAAATGCAACAGGTGTCACAGACGAGGTCATAAAGCAGCTAATTGTAATCAGAAGAAGACTGCAATGGCATCCGAGGAGACAATTAACGTAAGCAACAGAAATATGTGGCTGTATGGATGTTCCCACATACAGTTGGTGTCTGGATAGCGGATGTAGTTCGCATATATGTGCTCAGAAATCGAAATTCAGCTAAAAAAAAAACTGAATCCAGTAAGGTCAATCTCGCGACTGAATCCTCAATGAACATTAATGGAAAAGGACAAGTAAAGTAGTGTGTCAAAGTAGGTGATGAGATGAAAGGCCTAAAGGTGACAAATGCGCTTTAAGTGCCTGAATTACGATAAAATCTTTTGTGAGTATGTAAAATAACAGACCAGGATCTTACTGTTATTTTCGCACAACAATCTGAAGAGGTTCGAAATAAAATTGGAAATGCTATTATGATTGCGAACACAGTAGATGGGCTGTACCGAGTCAGTGAAGCTGATGAGAGAGCGACTGATTAAATCGCGAAAGCTATGAGCTCGAACCGGACGATAATGGCACTAGCGGTGGAAAATCATTTCGAAATCCATCAGCTAGAAGTCACAACAGCTTTTTTAAATGGGGACTTTTATCTGAACGAATATTCATGTATATTCCGGAATGTATATTACCCACCAAAATTTACCATATTATACTCAGGATCGACCCCAGACACATATTGTATAACTAATGCTCTATCCAGTGTTATTTAAATACGTCAAAAACCACCTCCGTGGGTTTTAAATTTAAAAATTTCTCCGGGGGAGAGCCTTCCGGACCCTCCACTCCCCCACATCACAACCTAGATTCGCCCCTTGCCTACAGCAATTTCATTCAATTGTAAAATATTGTTCAATTGGCATCTAGATACCTACCTATCTGCCTACCTATCCCAGCCTACCCTACTGCAGAATATTCGACCATTCAGAATATTCAACTGAGCTGGAGGCTTATTTGCTGGTTTTTCTATTCCTTGCTATATTAAATACGGTATAGCCCTGTTCTTCACCATCTCGGCCTTCTCCTGCATCCATGGATCATAATTGATTTTGCTTTTTCGGCCAGAATTGATTCGTTTAACGAGGGTGTTTGAGAAGGAACACTCAGAAGAGTCCCACGTGGCGACGTTAAGGAAAGTTTTCACAAGGATTTCTAGCCGTTTTTAGCCAATTTTAGGGAATTTTTTGCGTTATTTTGGTTAATTATTTTCAATAATGAACCATTGTAATCGATCGAGAAAAAAAAAGTTACCCACCTCAAAATTTGTTGGTTCACGTTTCAAGATGCGTGGAATCCAAAAATCGAAAAAAAAAAAAAAACCGTCCGTCCGCCGTCCAGAGTTTCCGAAACTAGTAGACCAAACTATTTGACCTTGGCTTAAAATAATATTTGGGGTCTACATGATCTAGAAGCTCGACATACATTTACGCAATTTCTTCCTTGAAATTGGTAGGGGACACTATACAACCAAATCCGCACATTCCCAGAAAATGTCACCAAATCCGATAAATACCAGAAATTAACCTTGTTCCTGGGATAAAATTTTCGCGCATGCGCAGGAGCTACTACGATAGGATTATGTTGAAATTTCTAGGGAATACTCACATTAATCTTCCCACCTATCCTCCGAATTCGAACGAGATCGGACGACGGGGGAATGAAAAAATGATGCATGATGTAATTTACGTTTGCGCTGAGTGAAGGATTATTTGGGAACAACGAAACTGATTGGGGACATTTTCAGGATGTGGGCCATGGCTATAGCATGTTTAATGTTGAAATAATATATTGATAAATCATCTTTGAAAACTGTCGTGCGTTTTCTTTCATATTTTCATCAATCGTATCCCGATGATTATTGGTTGTAAAATGGAAGTGGTTTTTACTTAGTGTATAGGTGTACCTATATTTTTTCTTCTGGAACTGTGTCGATACATTTTGGGCTCTCTTATAGTAAATCACTACCACTCTCCGTGTTGATAAATCATTGTTTCTACTTCATTCGCGTAATGTAACTGGAACTTTTTTTCTTTGTTTTGTTTTTACGCCCCTTAGAAGTTCGGTGGAACCGTCAAAGCCTTTAGTCAGGGGCTGCCCTATTGTCTTTTCTTTGGGTCAGAAGAGGTCAACACCCAAAGGAGAAAAAATAAGCAAATATAAACCCCTGTCAAACCTAAAATTTTGTCGAAACCGTAGGAATATGTCTGCGTATGTGTGTGCTGTATGTACGTGAGTGCGCTCTGTTGTTTTGAATGCGGTACACTGGCCGCCTCTCATTTGTGAGATAAATATTCAATAAGTATTATAGCAACATTTATTATTTACAAGGACAGGTAGTAACAAGGATTGTAGCAAATAAACGATTTTGATCATTAGATTTTGTGGTTGGGTAGAGGAGAAAAGCAGGTTTGGCAGCTTGGTCAAAGAAACGTTTTCGATGGGTTTCTAGTGTGTGCTATTAATAAGGACCAAAACAATGGGCAACCACGAAATCGAATTGATCGAGGGGGAGGAGGTTGAAAGACTGTGATCCTTGAAAATCCTTGCGTATTGTAGAGAATCACGTTTTGAGGAACTACCCCATATATATACATTCATTACTAAATGGTTCTACTGAAATATATACAATTATGCCTGTTGATACAATTAATGCCTGTTGTATCCCGTAGAAGGTTCCTTCAGACATAGGGGTACGAAATGTGCTTTGTCGAGCCGGTACTGTCGGAAGTATACCTACGAATATACCTGCCTACCTACTTTAGTAAAATAATAGACATACGCATGTTACTTTGTTCTTCCGGGCAGCGGAGGAACAGAGTTTTTGTTTTGAGAATAACAGTAATGTAAGTTGCTTTTCTACAGTCACCCAGTAACACTGGCTATCTGCATGTCAGATGCACTGTAACTTCGTCTTAGAATAGGATCAATATAAAAAATGTATAAACCTTTGAACGGCCAGCGCCAGTGTCAGCCATATCGAGGCTGTATGAAAGAGACCAGGTATGATGTCGTTCATAGCTCTCCATGCGTAGCAGGCACCCACAGGTGACAATGGTTTGTAGTGGTTGCCGAAGGTATACATGTAAAATAACCATGGGGCAGGGAAAAGAAGGGTGAACATGTCGGAAAGCGCCATAGCCATGAGTACAGCGTTCGTCGGTGTCCTCATATGTCGTTTTGACAGAACCACGACAATTAGTGTGTTGGCAACAATTGTTATAACGAGAAGAAACGGCATGCAGTAGCCATAAAGAGGGATGGCGTATGCGATATCCATCTCGGAAGTGACATTAACTAAGCGTTCACCCTCAGCCAACTTGATTGTGGAGTTCCATGTCACGTTGTCTCCAAGGAAGAAATCGGAGTAATTGGTGGAGTAGGAGTCCTCAAACTCGACCATATTGAGGATCCTGAAACAGAATTAAAGGAATTGTGAGAATTCATGGTAAAGATACTAACAAAGGACTATATGCAAATGCGTTGTATCTAAATTATAGAATTTTTTTGGAAGTACCGAGGCCCTCTGTTTTTTAATGAAATTGTTGGTGATGTTATGCAAAACAAGGATGTATAGGCACACTCTTTTAAAGAGACAATTCTGTAGGTACCTACAGTTGTTAGCATTAGCTTTGTACTTTTAGTCCCATTTAAAAATGTGTGTACTGTGACATTTCCCGTCAGAATCCAAGAGAATGCGCGTCCGTCGCTCCGGCATCGGGCGTGATACTCAAGTTATTGAAATGCTGCGTTTGGCGATAGATGGATATCCGAGAACCGGAAAATCTATCTACTCCGAACATAGCACATAAATGCTATTAGTACGAGTGGTATCCCTCTAGGGATACTGTCACACCCTCTCTCTCTCTCTCTCTCTCTCTCTCTCTCTCTCTCTCTCTCTCTCTCTCTCTCTCTCTCTCTCTCTCTCTCTCTCTCTCTCTCTCTCTCTCTCTCTCTCTCTCTCTCTCTCTCTCTCTCTCTCTCTCTCTCTCTCTCTCTCTCTCTCTCTCTCTCTCTCTCTCTCTCTCTCTCTCTCTCTCTCTCTCTCTCTCTCTCTCTCTCTCTCTCTCTCTCTCTCTCTCTCTCTCTCTCTCTCTCTCTCTCTCTCTCTCTCTCTCTCTCTCTCTCTCTCTCTCTCTCTCTCTCTCTCTCTCTCTCTCTCTCTCTCTCTCTCTCTCTCTCTCTCTCTCTCTCTCTCTCTCTCTCTCTCTCTCTCTCTCTCTCTCTCTCTCTCTCTCTCTCTCTCTCTCTCTCTCTCTCTCTCTCTCTCTCTCTCTCTCTCTCTCCTCTCTCTCTCTCTCTCTCTCTCTCTCTCTCTCTCTCTCTCTCTCTCTCTCTCTCTCTCTCTCTCTCTCTCTCTCTCTCTCTCTCTCTCTCTCTCTCTCTCTCTCTCTCTCTCTCTCTCTCTCTCTCTCTCTCTCTCTCTCTCTCTCTCGAGGATTTAGGCCCCATTGCACCTTTGGGGGGCGACCTAAGTCCTTGATAGTACAACAACAACTGTTCGTTCGGTTAGACATTTATGATAGTTTCACCAATGTTACTTATTTCACCAGAAGAGATAGGCCCCTACTGTACTCATAAGCTTAATAGGAAAATGATAGTGATCTCCATAGGTGGGTAACCTGCACAATTAATAATAGAAAATAATAACTATCGAATAATAATGATAATTTATGAATAATAATAATGTCATGAGTTTCTTGCGAATTCCTCTGACATGAAAACGGATTAATTGATCAAACACACTCAAACAGGAGGTGCATATTGGTCAAAGCATAAGTGGCACCAGACGTAAATGTACTCATCAATAATTTCCTACAACTCAGATGTAGTTGTTTTGTGTATTGAAGACACACATCGTAGTTGTTTTTGTAATATTCTTTTCTTTACAACTTATAGCAAAGTCGCGAATCTTCAAACCCCAGGCTTCGAATCGTTCGTCTTGTACTATCTACGTATTCCAACAGTCACAGCTCTTATAACGGCAAAAGCAATTAACCTTATACTTCTCTTTATGTTATAAAAAGAGAAAGTGCGTGAGCATAATTTTTTATTTTCATACTTGGTACATATCAAATCGTTATGTACTTATCACTCAATTTCTTGGAAAATAAATTTCATTTTAACTCAAATAACGCGGAAAGTTCGGGAACCTACCAATGACCATCACGGCAGAGTGTGAATATTCAACACACAGGCCATTGGTATACGTAGAGCATTTTTCCATATTTTCTGTTGGTATGAAAAGCTATAGGTAACTTTAACACAAATACCACGCTGATAAAACTCGCAATATAGGCCGTAAAAACCAGTCCACCTTTTGTTTGGACAAGAGGGAGCTTTTTAGAACTCATCTGAGAAATTATATTTCAAACCATCACAGCTTCAAGTAAACAGCTAACGTATATTTATTACAAACATACAATTGGTATTATTCCTAAACCACGCCTCCCTGGGGCCTGTATGGTTGAGATGATGATGTGTTCTCGGAAACTCCGTGAACCCGACCTTGGATTTAACTAGGTTTCCCAGCCGGTAGACAATTTAAATAAATTAGGCTACACAATTCAACCCTCCGCGGTCACCGCAAACAAAATTGGTCCGACGCCGTTCGGTGACACCATTCGTTCACGTTTCCAATTCGACTTCAGGTGACGAGTAGAACAGGCGATCATACTCGAGATATCTTTCAAGGTTTACTAATCATTGTACAAAAAAAAAAAAAAAAAAACCTTCAACTTCGGAAAGAAGGTAGGGATCTCCTAGCTGGGGCTCATATCATAATTACGATTATATACGAGGCAGCAAACCTCAGATAGGGCAAGAAAAATGTAGATTTTCAACGGGAACTCAACTGTCCAATGTACAAGAATGAACAAGACGCAGTTTATATTTCGGGTCAAATCATAACTAAACCTAATATAATAACGTAAATCAATTAACCAATATGCAAACTATCGTACGTTTATTTCATTTCCTAACGCATTATCTGTATTATTTGCTGTTCCAGTCAAGCATGTGAATGTTATTGAGTGATTGGACGTTAAAAGATTAATTTATTATCTATGTACAAACAATAGGTAATATTGCACCAAATTGCGTCTTACTTGTATTTCATTTTCAACAAAAACTAAGCAATTCATATTTTTTTCACATTGGAAAAGGAGCGCAATTAAGTATAATTTTGAAAATATAAATTTGACATTTTCTTAAAATGTAATCTTGAACTCAGCTGATATTAAAACTTTATTTTTACTCTGTCTAGGGGGCTAATGTAATGCGTGTCCTCATTCGGTTCAACTTAATTAATAGTGGAAGTCAACACCTACGTAACTCTTGAACGTAACGCAAGTTTTGAGGGATTCGTGTGACATGAAAACTGTTGACAAAATTACGACGGTTCATCTATTTATTTTGTATTTATTTATTTTTAATTTTTTTTTTTCAAAATTTGAACTTTGTTTACAAGACTAAAAAATGTCCTTGTAAGAATGAAATTGAGAGCATCGTTATAACTACATCGAATAAGATTTAGGAGAAGTTTTGAGGAGATTTGCAAAGCACTAGACGTATTTTCAGCACATTTCTGATTTTTTAATGATTACCCAGATTTGTAATTTTCTGGTATTTCCTCTATAACATTAATTTTTGTAAGCTCCAGCTGATGCTGTTGGTCGCATCTGACATGAAATTTGCCGCAATTCTAAACATATCGGTAATGCGTGCATTACAGGGATGTCCCCCTCCTGATCTGGTTTGTCCACGATTTTGCTGAGAATGGCTAATAGATCATGATTTTACTGGATGTACCCCCCTTCATTATAATCTGATAGGAAAGCGCTGCGGGAAACTAACACCCGCCCATCTAAAATAATAGTATAAATAAATAAAATAAAACGGAAAGGACGAGAAAAAAGAAAATATAATGACCAACCGGAATTACCGCCTCCATTGGCCCTTACCAATCATCATTTTATAATCGCCAACGGTTTGTGGCGTAACTAGACTTACCGCTGATTCAATCCATCTAGGGCTTAATCCACACTATTCCTGAAAATTGCATTCAAATCCAATCGAAATTGTGGAAGTTATGGCAAGGAAATGTGGACAGACAGACGGACGGACAGAAAGTCACGAAACCAAATTCAGGAGACCATTAAATGCAAAATCCGTGTGGAAATTTTGATTTTGGAACACAACAATTTTTTTCCATTTCGAAAGTGAAAATTGAAGCTTCCACTGCCTTGCAGATTCAGAAGAAATGTAGTCACTGAGATCGGATAAGTATAATGTAAAAACCACGATTTACCTATCGGTAATACCCTTCCATTCGCCCTTCCCCCATCCCTTAATGAATAGTACTCCTTAAATATATTTCAAATCTAGAACAAATTCTTAATTGAAAAAAAAAAAAAAAAAAAAAAAATCGGTTTGAGAATTGCAAGTTTTGCAGCGCTTGAAAGGACCTGTAGTTACCCCTTCCATCCCCTCTAAAAAATCTCGAGGTTTAATGCACAACTAGACTTAAGTTGCAGTGACAACATAATTTGTCAAAAAACTCGGTTTCTTCGGCATTACCGCCTCCATTTTCTACCTTAAGTCACGAGGGAATCTGTGGAAGAGAAGGCTCTTATGAAAGCTGCTTTTTGCACTAACTTATTTGGTTCGAGAACTGAAACCTCCTAGGACCTCCCTATACACACATCAGTATTCCCAAAAGTTCAAGTCAGTTGTTTCTTCGGTTGGCACATATATTACCTAACTGTAGCTCTTTTTATAACGAACCAAATGAAGACATATGAAGGGAGATATGGGAAAAGGGAAGACAGATGACACAGGGAAAGATGGAAACGGCACTTTCCGTTTTTCCTACCCTTCTCTGTAACACTGTCCTTCCTGATTTTATTCTCTGCGAATTATTTCAGTTCTCATAAGGCTTTTTCAATACTTTTATCCACATATTCTTCCTTTTCAACTGAATTTTATTAAACAAGAAATCTTCTCAAAGAGAAAAATGTTTGCGAACACGATCTCGAAGTGTCACCGAGGGAAAAAGTGACTATCTCCATTCTCTCATTTCCCTCCTTTTTACTTCATAAATACATTATTTCCATTTCATCTGATTGGAAGACAAGATAAACAATTTTACCGAGAAAATAATACCGCCTTGTTATTTTTAAGAACGAATGAGTTCAATGGTTAACACTTTAGATTTTCAAGAAACTTATTGAAATTACAAAATATGGTTGGTAATTTCCAATCAAAATAAATTTCCTAAAGATGAGGCTGAATTTGAACAAAATGTGTACACAGATCTCAATCGCAAATAAAACTGGTTGTGGCTCATTATCTTCCTCGTATTTGCGCATTTGTATAACTAATCAAGCTTTGGAGTGTGAAAATCGATCAACTACTTAAAATACAACCTCCTGAAGGAGGGTTTGAACAGCCTTAACTAACGTGGGAGAGGTTCCTATTGTTCAATTTCTCATTGTTTTCATCTTGCCTTTGGTGCTAATCAGATAAGAATTTTGTACCCTCACTACCTAATGTTTTTATTTTTCAATTCGCTTTTCTATTATCTCCTCATTTATGCCATGTATTGTTGTTATTTTTGTGCTACTCTTTGTAATATCGCATGATTTTACAAATAAATGCATTAACTAACTATTGGTAAATAATGCATGCATTACAGGGACGTCCCTATGAATGGACTTAATATAATTTTGGTGAGAGTTAGAATAAGATTAAAAAAACAAAAATATAATGACTTCTTGGAATTACCACCCCTCCCCCTAGTTACAGTAAATGTCCATCATAAAAATTCCTGCATGAAATTTGTAACTTCTGACTTATTTTCTAAAACGACCAAATTTATAATTGAAAAAAAAAAAAAAAAAGTTTCTTTCATGTAGCATGATCGTATGAGCGAATTTTCGTAAATTATCGTATTGTACAATGTTAAACTCTTTTGAGATTTGAGCTTTTTGAGTGCAAAGAAATTGTCAACTTTTAATTTTTTGGCAAAAAACGTATTCTAAATAATACGCTCAATTTGCTATTCAAAAGAAAATTATAAATTTCTATTTTTTTTGCAATTTTTCAAGATTTTTTTTTCGATGAAATTAAATTAAAATTTTAAGCATAGTTTTGTACATAAATTTTTAAATGTTCTACATTATAGTTAATGTCATTTGAGTATCCTGCTTACACACACACACACACAAAATTTTCATCTCAATCCTAAGAATTGATATATATATATATATATATATATATATATATATATATATATATATATATATATATATATATATTAGCGAACTTGGACTGATTATGTATAACTCATGCCATCCATATGGAACTAATGGAATTTCAGGAGTATTTCCTCGAAATTATCATGGTGCTTTAGACAGGCAAGAAAATAGTAACTGCAAATTATAACTAGGTAGTTTCAGGTGACTCGGTAACAACTTCGCCTGAGTGAGAGGGTGATGATTAGTTTGGAGAAAATAACCTCGCGCAGAGTTAATGCGTACAGCGTAGGGAAGAATTTTGTTGCAGGGATCGATTCTTTGCAACTGCCTAGATGCATGTTCCCAGTTAATTCCTACCAACCTACCTATCTCCGTTCATAATATAATTTAAAGTGTACATTTCATATACTAAACTTAGTCAGGATATAACACGGGAGAGATAGGACCTGTCTGGTCCACTAATCATACCTAAAACATGGCTCATGAGTTAGACTCAAATTTCACTTACCCACCAGAAGAATAATACATTTCAGACTTCAGCATCGTGGGTTAAAAAGGACGGACAATAAATACTAATACTGAGTGATAAATATCGATGCTGACTTTCGTTGAAGAAATGTATTGGATGAATTGAGCGCTTCCCAGCAAGTGGTTATAGTGGAACAGAGGCACTGTTAGAATTGCTAAATGTGAAAAACGTGAAGTTGTGTGTTTGGTGACTCTCGTTTTGTATGTTGATTTCGTAAAATCGTCTGACAGGCAGGTCATTGCAAACATATGCGCGAAGTTGAATCGCACATTGAGTATTTAAGTTTTTATAGAGATCAAGGTGATGTTTATGGTAAAATTGTTCACAGAAAAGAAATGTACTAGGTAGGTATGTAATTAATCAAGACAAAACTCGAAAATATCATCGCAATGCATGATGCTTAGGGAGCTGATGTATAGGTTAACGGAATGTGTGCTCAAACGTTCTAACCCCCATCTCACCCCATTGTCACGCTTACATCGCTCCTACACGCACATCGCTGACTGCACGAAAGGATGAAAGGAGCAATTGAGAGCTCATGCTTCGCATTCCTTTATGGGGCTGAACACTTTGGCGGATCAAATGGACCAGGATAAAGGATTTGGCGGAGGCTGTGTCAGAGAACGACAATGCTCAATTGCCGAACATAGATACTTCCCTTCAAGTGTCTTTTGCAGGTAGTCGTGAATTTAAATAGTGGACACGAAATTTCCAGCTAATTTTCTTGGACACTACCTCGACCTTTCTGATATTATTTTCACAGGCAAAATCAGAACCTGTTTCATCAACTGTGATTAAACTTTTGATTTACAGGGCGGTACGATTCTGTAAGGCATTTCGTAACATTTTCTATTAGTTAGGAGCGCATATCGTTGAAAAAAATCAAAAAGGATAACTAGAAAACTAAGCCAACAACAACAAAATTCTAAGAAACATATTGGATCGGAAATTTCCCTAGACAGCAATAAATTAACGTAACACCCTGTATAGTTGCAGATGGGCTTTTTCTGCAGTAACTTGGGAACTTTCAATTTTTTATTGGAGGAAGAAGTATTGATATTAGTAATTATTTATTCTTTTTGTTATGTAATTATTTATTCTTTCTGAGCTTAGAATGTTAAGAAATTTAGTCTATGAAACACTACCATCCTCCCAGTAAATAAGGGAGTAAACAATGATGGGGAAAGGAATCAGGAGGTTGTAAACAATGACGTGCCCACCTACCTATTTATCGCGTTTTGCCATTACCCTACTTTGTCTCTCTTCGCGTGATGAGGGGGAGGGGGGGGGGGGGGGGGGTTACCTGCCTCTAATTGGGCGAATTTCCTCTTTTGGTGTACAGTTTTTGTTGGCTTTTCAGTTAACAGCGGTTTGTATTCTTCTTCCCTTCTCTCGCTTTTCATTTTCAAAACCCCATTCCGAATAACTTTGAAACCCTTCTCAGGAGTTGGATTTTAGACAACGAAGTTTGGGCCAATTTGTTACGTCTGGGCTTTTCAATTTACAATCTCATTACCCTATACTTTTTCACAACATCCTGAAGGTCAATGGAAAGTTATGTAAGCGGTAAGAATTTCTTTGTCTATGAATTGCCCTTTACATGGGTTTGAAAGCAAATACCTATGTATAAATCATATCAATCTAATACATATGTATAAATCAGATGAACATAAATTATGTAATGTATATCTTCAACTCTTTCATGTATTGGATCAGTATGTAAACTTATATGAGTTGAGTCTTGGATTTTTCGTCATATCTATGTATTATCATTGAATTCAGCCAGCTGATTTGTGAGAATGCTGTATGGTTAGATCACTTTATCACTAGAATGCCATCAGCGAATGATATTAAGTATATCCAGGAAGACACAAGTTTTTTTCACCTTGTTTTCTGGTGTTCATTCCGCCAAATTTCCAACCTTTCCGGTGTCTTGGTGCTACATTCTTTCTTTCCCTTCGTATGGCATCCAATGGCTAACTACTAACTTATATCCACCTGGGTATCGTGTAAGTTTACGACACAAAATAAATACGTTTCAGACTTCAGGTTCCAAAGACCAAATGAAGATCGGCCTCCACACTTCATGCTTTTTAATCTAATTCTGTACAAATTTACATTTGAGTATATAAGATATTTACCTCCGTTCTACTTGTTACTCATGTGTATCCAGTAAGGGCGGTTGCATGGCATTTTTTTCTGATGCCCCCTGTTCACGCCTAAGAGTTTCATTAGTTTATTTTTGTTTGTATATTCATTTATGTTCTGCCGACCAAAGATGGTAAACAGCCGGCGCTTTATTACCTCTAATATTATCAGTGTAGTGAAGTGTTCTTTGTGCCTGACTACGATTCCACGAGCCGATTCAGTGATCCTATCTTCTCATGAATCCTGCCCCCCTCTATCTATCTCTCAACATAACCACGTTTCACTCCATCAAGACACCATTTTGCTTTGAGACTGCCAATTGAACCAACCTCGTTCGTGACTGACTCCTCAATCTCGTGGTCTTCAGCATCCACTATTTTGAATTTATTGCTTCTTGTGGAAAGGGTCAGCAGCATCCCGTACCCAAGACTCACATCTACCAGGACGACGCTGACACAACATTTGGCCATTTCTATATAGCAAGGACGTTCTCGGCAGCACCGCTCTCTATTTTTCGCTCTCTTTTCAACGATCTCTGTTCATCGCTCCGCATGCTGCGTATTGATTCTACGCAGAATCTGGGTAAAATCTTCTACACTGGCGCGTGCTCCTCGTCCTGCACCAAACGGTCAGAATTCCTAATATTAATATATATCGCTCGTCATTCAGCAGCCTCAAAGAACATTACTAACTAAGTACAATATCAATATTAGGTACCTAGTACACGTCAGATCTAATAATTATATACACTCTTGTACAACATTAGAAGGAGCTCCTTAATTTATTTCTTTTCATGTGATTCATTGAATTTAAAATATATCGTTTATGCCATAGGTAATTGGTTTTCTAAAATATTTGAAGCCCCACCTCTGGTACACCTAAACATTTTGGTAGCAGAGCGTGGTTGATTGGTACTTAAATAGAATATAATAACTTATTTTACATGAAATCATATTCGTAAGTATTCAATTCACGTTTCACGCCATTATTCGATTCAGTGGCAATTCATTGATTCATTGTATTGGCCACGTTTTCATTTCTTCATGATTTAGGTTGGTAATACTTGATAATTTATCTCCTCTCAAAGAGAGGTGCGTTAGGAGATAATTTAATCCTTTGAGATAAGAACTAGGAAGTTTCTACTCGTTCACCTATTCACATAAGACGACCTGCTCATTCGTGAATTCTTAGTGTTGTAGTTGTCATTGTTTAGTAGATAGAACCTGACACTGACCTTGAACTTCATTCCGCTTATCCTACTGACCCAGTTTTCCTCGACCCCCTTCACTCCCTTCAGTTGACTTACCTATATTATCCCGTTGACAATGGTAGATGATCCCAAAAGAACAATCGCAAAATTGAAAAGGGTTTTGTCAAGTGCCAAAACTGAGGTTAGTGGCATATTGACAAGCGCAAAGAATGCCCAAAAGGATAAGACCCATTTACCAATGTTTGAAGGTATGTACTCCGCCTTAGAAAAATATTATGATTACTACGAAAATGCGTTTAATGATCTCGCCGTTCGTGCTGAAGTAGATGAGGGAAGCCTTGTGTTTCCTTCAGAACAAGATCTAGAAGATAAAAAATATATGAGAAGTGCATACTACGAAGTAAAGAAACTCTATTTTAGTTTGACTAAGCCAACCATTAGTCCTATGCCAAGTTTGAATGAAACAACGTCCAATACCACTATCGTTCACGAAAATGTCACACCTCATCTACCAGAAATTAAATTAATATCTTTTGATGGTGAAATTCTTAATTGGCCGAAGTTTCGTGATGTATTCGTTTCTATCGTAGATAATGATAATACTCTCTCTCCTACAAAAAAATTTCATTATTTGATAACTAATTTGAAGGGCCCAGCACTGTCTTTAGTCAACAAATTCCAAATTACCGATCAAAATTATCCCTTAGCGTGGGCAGAATTGTGCGGAACTTACGACAAGCAGCGTCTTCTTGCAACGGCCTATCTTAACCGTGTGCTCAATTTTCCCCACATGCATGGTAAACCTACCATTGAATCGCTTAAACTTTTCATGTCATCAGTTTGTGATAGCATCTCTGCATTCGAGCTCCTTGCGATTCAAAATGAATCAAAATTTTTATTGTTCCATTTAGCGTTTAGACTTTTGGACCAGGCCACTAGAGACCAATTCCAAAATTCGCACCAAGATACAGAGTTCCCTACATTCGATCAATTATTTAAATTTATTAAAGATCGCTGTTTTTCTATGCAAGTCACTTCCGACACCAACTCCTCCTTCGATAACGTATCACCATTCGTCGGTCAAAGGCAACATAATTCAAATAAAAACAAAGGATATGATAAAACGCTTACTTTCAAGTCTAAGGGAAAAGCGAGTTTGGTAGTTCAACAATCAAGGAAGGATCAATTACAGAAAAAACATGAATCTATTCCTTCTACTCCATGTTTCGTCTGTAAAGAAGGATCTCATGGTTTGTTAAGTTGCAGGAAATTCTGTAGCGCTGATGTAAATCAACGAATCGCATGGATTTCTAAATTCAATGGGTGTAGAAATTGCCTCTCGGGGTATCACCAATCGAATTCATGCAAGTCTAAATGGGTATGCAGGTGGTGCAAAGAGCGCCACAACTCTATGCTGTGTACTAATAATGATGAAATTCAAAATAAAGTTGCTAAACCTCAATCTTCCAATCCCGCTGATCGTTCACCAACATGCTGTGTATCACCAGGTTCTTATGCAGTTACCCATGATGAATCACAATTTCAAGCTATTATTTTAGGTACCTGCTTAGCCGAGGTTCTTGATGCCAGGGGTGTTAGCCAGATAGTTCGCATAGTGGTTGACTGTGCGAGTCATTATTCATTTATGACGTACAAATGCGCTAATCGACTAGGTTTAATATATAACCAATGTAACGTGAAAATTTCCGGTATAGGTCAAAGTCAAGAAGGAGCAAGAAATTTTGTGAATTGTGACCTTAAACCGATGAATAAAATATCACCTGTTCTATCGATGAAGGCATTTCTAATGAAGTCCATTACCTCACATCTGCCTACCGTTTCGCTTCCACGTAAACTATGGACAAAATATTGTAAATTTCCTCTTGCTGACCCCACTTTCTTCGAGAGTAAGCCTATTGATATTTTGTTGGGTGCCGATTTATTTGCAGATATTTGGCTTGGTAGTCCAGTGGAGTTGGATTCGAACTCGCCTAAACTTTTCCCTACTATATTTGGCCATATTGTTATTGGTAAATTCACTTCTGGGTCGACACGATCTCCACCTCTACAATGCGTCTCATGCATAGTTTCTAGCCCAATGCCATTTGAAGATGAAAGTGTAAATTTACGTCAATTTTGGGAAATAGAGGAACCGAAACCCGTCAAGGTTGACAACCCAGAAGAGGTCATATGTGAGGACCATTTCAAGGCTACTCATTACAGATTGGAAGACGGAAGTTACGGTGTTCGCCTTCCATTCCGCACTAGCCCTCCGGAATTCACCAATATTTCTACAATTGCAAGCAGACGGTTTCGCAATCAAGAAAACCGTTTACTAAAAAATGATAGCCTTCGTGAAAGTTATCATGAGTTCATGAAGGAATATGATCTGTTGGGTCATATGTCAATATCTAAAAGCCCTCCTGCTTTCATTATTCCTCATCATGCTATCTCTAAAGTTGACAGGAACCAGACGAAGTTGCGTGTAGTGTTTGATGGTTCAGCGCAATCAACAAATGGTTCATTAAATGATTATCTTATGATTGGACCCAAACTTCAGACTGATATACGGGATATATTGTTGAATTTCAGAATTCATAAGGTAGCATTGGTGGCCGATATAGTAAAATGCTTTCGTGCCATATGGGTCCACCCGGAAGATCGAAAATATCAGACGATTTTTTGGCGCTATAACCCGTACGATGCTCTTCAGACCTATGAGCTGAATACTGTTGTATATGGACTTACGTCCAGCCCTTTCCTTGCAAACCGTGTGATTCAAGCCATCGTTGAAGACCATGGCTCGCCATACCCTGAGGCTAGTGCAGTGCTAAAACGAGACATCTATGTAGACGACATAGTCAGTGGGGGAGAAAGCGTCGAAGCTGCAATGAAACTGCAGAAGCAGCTAATTTGTTTACTAGGTAAAGGGCAATTTAAACTCAGTAAATGGGCCAGCAACTGCCCAGAGCTTTTGAAAAATGTGCCTGAAATCTCTAATCAACCCGTTGCCATAATTTCCAAGGATGACACTTCTGTCAAAATTCTAGGATTGCAGTGGAATCCTAGAACCGACTGTTTTGGTTACAATTTAGATCTTCCCAAGTTCAAGCCAACCAAACGCTCTATATTGTCTAACGTTTCGAAAATTTATGATCCTCTCGGCTTCATCTCTCCTCTTGTGATCACAATGAAACAATTTATTCAAGAAATGTGGAAATTAGGTGTGGGCTGGGACGATTATGTGCCTGAAAATCTTAGTTCACGCTGGGAATTAGCCATAAAACAGCTACCCTTAATTTCTGAACTCAGCATTCCACGATTTGTGCATTCAGACCGAACATCAGTGTATCAAATCATTGGGTTTTCTGATGCCTCAGAAATCGCTTATTGTGCAGCGCTGTATCTCCGTGTCTTATCTCATGATGAAATCAAGGTCTTTCTTCTCACAGCAAAAACTAAACTCGCACCCCTTAAAAAACTAACTGTCCCACGACTAGAGTTATGTGGTTGTTTCCTTTTGACTAGACTGTATCAATCAATCGCTGAATTTTTGAACTTACTGCAGCCTGCCAACCTTATTTCCCCGTGCTTCTTCACTGACTCTACTGTAGCACTTGGTTGGTTGCGCACGCCTACCTACAAACTGAAGACATTTGTTTGTAACAGGGTTAGTGAAATCTTACACCACTCATCTGTCGAAGAATGGAACCACGTATCATCTGGTGATAACCCAGCAGACGCTGGTTCTAGAGGACTCAGCCCCGATGAACTTCTTAGAAGCACACTCTGGTGGAGTGGGCCTCCCTGGCTTTGCCAACCTCAAGATTTGTGGCGCATACCTCCCGTTACGATACAGCCTGATATTTCCGAACTTAAGAGGGAAAATATATCGCTCATCTCCATAAACACTCCTATATCTTTCAAATCTGAGTTCATTCTTGAAATTGTCTCGAAATTTTCATCGTTTAATCGTTTGCTTCGTTCTTTAGCGTACCTTCTACGTTTTCTGAATAACTTACGAGGCAAGAAGGAACGTACATCAGGACCACTCAAATTAAATGAGATACAATCTGCCCAGCAGCTCTGTGTAAAGGCTGTCCAAGCCCATTTCTTCTTCAAAAATGAGTTATCTGAAAGAAGTCAGATGACAATTATGAAAAAATTTGCGAAGTTGAACCCATTCTTTGACGTAGTGGGAATTCTCAGGGCAGGCGGCAGATTATTTAATGCTAACTTGCCATATAATCATAAACACCCTATTCTTCTTCCCACTAAGAGTCACTTAACTAACCTTATCGTCGATCATTTTCACAGAATGTACCTACACCCTGGACCTTCTCTTTTGCATGCAGTTGTGCAGATGGAATATTGGATTCCCTCATTGAGGCGCTTAGCTCAGCAGCGTGTTTTTCGATGTTTGAGATGCGACAGATTGAAAGCCAAGCCATTCATCCCAAAAATGGCAGACCTACCAGCACACAGAGTGCAATCTGCTCGCGCTTTTCTCAGAACTGGTTTGGATTTCTGTGGACCCTTTTCAATGAAAAACTTTCATTCTCGAAAGCCTCAAATTTCCAAGGTTTACCTCTGCATATTTGTATGCATGGCGACGAAGGCTATTCACATAGAAGTGGTTACTAGCCTTGCAGCTGATGAATTTTTAGCCGCGCTTGATCGTTTTGTCTCTTTACGAGGTTTACCAACTGACTTATATTCTGATTGTGGCTCAAATTTCGTTTCAGCAGCCCGTCAGCTGAAGGAGTGGTATCTATGGTTTGCCAGTGATAAAGCTCAGACACAAATTGCCGAAAAAATGTCAGTTCGCCACATTAATTGGCACTTCAATCCACCTCATGCGCCCCACTTCGGTGGAATTTGGGAGGCAGGAGTGAAATCTGCCAAATCACTGATGTCCCGCACAATTGGAGATGTTGCACTTACATACGAAGAACTTGCTACTCTAGTTGCGAAGATCGGTGCAGTTTTGAACTCCAGGCCCATCTGTCCTTTATCTGTTGACCCTTCAGAATGTCAATACCTCTCTCCGGGCCATTTCCTTATTGGCGAAGCTCCACTTGCGATCCCTGAAGCTACTCTTATGGATGTTGCAATCAATCGTTTGGACAGATGGCAATTGGTAAAGCGAATGTCCCAGCATTTCTGGGACCGCTGGCGTAAGGAATACTTGTCTACTCTTCAGATGAGAAATAAGTGGACCTCTGATTCAATAAACCTCAAAGTAGGTGATCTGGTCTTCATTAAGGATAACAATCAACCCATTCTTCAGTGGTCCCGTGGGCGCGTCGTGAAGATCTACCCAGGAAAAGATGGAAACGTCAGAGTGGCAACGGTGAAAACAGCATCATCAACATTCACCCGTCCTGTTTCCACTCTGGTACCCTTAGCTCCTCCAGAAGAAGATCTTGAGGAATCTTTACCTTTCTACCCGCCAGAAGAAGAAAAGAAGAGGTATCAAAAATGGCTCCGTGGTGCTAATCCTTCAGAAGAGGATGAAGGAGCATCTTTAATTATGAAGCCTCCTACCCCTAACAACTGACAAATTACCTGCAATTTGGAATTATTAGAGCAGCTGCTCTATTTACACTTCTGCGATTTCCTTTTCTTTCCTAAGTCCTTGTTTATTTTCCCATTGTTCAGGTCTAAAATTTTGTAAATTTTGGCAGGCGGAATGTTCACGCCTAAGAGTTTCATTAGTTTATTTTTGTTTGTATATTCATTTATGTTCTGCCGACCAAAGATGGTAAACAGCCGGCGCTTTATTACCTCTAATATTATCAGTGTAGTGAAGTGTTCTTTGTGCCTGACTACGATTCCACGAGCCGATTCAGTGATCCTATCGTCTCATGAATCCTGCCCCCCTCTATCTATCTCTCAACATAACCACGTTTCACTCCATCAAGACACCATTTTGCTTTGAGACTGCCAATTGAACCAACCTCGTTCGTGACTGACTCCTCAATCTCGTGGTCTTCAGCATCCACTATTTTGAATTTATTGCTTCTTGTGGAAAGGGTCAGCAGCATCCCGTACCCAAGACTCACATCTACCAGGACGACGCTGACACAACATTTGGCCATTTCTATATAGCAAGGACGTTCTCGGCAGCACCGCTCTCTATTTTTCGCTCTCTTTTCAACGATCTCTGTTCATCGCTCCGCATGCTGCGTATTGATTCTACGCAGAATCTGGGTAAAATCTTCTACACTGGCGCGTGCTCCTCGTCCTGCACCAAACGGTCAGAATTCCTAATATTAATATATATCGCTCGTCATTCAGCAGCCTCAAAGAACATTACTAACTAAGTACAATATCAATATTAGGTACCTAGTACACGTCAGATCTAATAATTATATACACTCTTGTACAACATTAGAAGGAGCTCCTTAATTTATTTCTTTTCATGTGATTCATTGAATTTAAAATATATCGTTTATGCCATAGGTAATTGGTTTTCTAAAATATTTGAAGCCCCACCTCTGGTACACCTAAACACCCCCATCTGGTTTAATTCATTTGGCGAGACGTTTATTTAATTTCACCAAAGGTTTCATTGGAAGTGCAAATGCACAGTATAAAACCAACACGACACAAAATCGCATATCGGGTTTTTAGCTGAAATGCTGAAAAATTAACCGATTCAGAAGTATAAAATTGGACTTAACGGGAAGTGCCAGGATTTAGCCGATCAGAGTGCTCCATTTTCAAAAGTGCTGGTTTGAGACGGAGCCTCAACAGCAAATTCTTGCATGAAATGTAACTATTTTTTAATTCCGTTCAGTGAAAACACAAACAACAAACCATCACTAAACTTTCTGAAATAAAATGCTATTATTTTTTAATCATTCGATCTGTGCCTAGTAGGTACCTATTCAATCGCTAAACTGAATTGGAACGGAGATAAAACTAAATACTCATATTTACATTTAGGTAAGACTAAATCGTTTAGTAATACATTGTGTCGTTGTTCGAAGGAAAGTTATTTTTTTGAGGAGGGGAAGGGGGGTATGAAATTAGATTACCTAGTTATAATAGGCAGCACAAAGAAATTCCTAATTATTTAATGATTGTGATGAGCCCCAGCAGAAAACGTTCAATAATGCCGTTTCCCGGAATTGATTCGGTTAATAGGAGACGACTTTTCACATTGTAAGAGTAAAGAAGTAGGAATAGAGAAGAAAGACATCAAGAACAATGGGTCTGGGAAAGAAGAGGACTCTGGAACAGCCACGTCGGAAGAGTGGGGCGCCGTCAACCCAGAAATGAGGGTTAGACTTGGCTATTGTTGAACTACAGCCTGGGAGTCAACTCAGAAGATGAGACTTGATTGTTTTTAGGAACCGACGGAAAAGGGCCGCAAAATCAACGTTTTTCAAAATGAAAATGAAAGAAACACGTGCTTTCCTCGATCTCTCGGGTGTTAACAGTTTCGTGTGAAACGATACTTTGTATCTTGATCTTCTATTTCACAAAATCAAACATTTTTAATCGAACAAATCGATGAGAAACTGCTGATTAGTGTGCACTGATATTGAATTCTTGATATTACAGAGTAGGTCGATTTCAAATTGCAGATCCATAAGTTGAAATCAATATGCCTGCATTGATATAGGCACCTGCGGAGGGAAAATTGATACAAGTAATTTTAAAAATCTACATTCTAATAGTGCCCCTGATCTCCGGTACCAACCAAATGAAAATAGCATGAATGTCTAGATCATTGAAATGGTACAAAGAATCATTAAAAACTCTATAGCAGAATAATGTAAATCATGTTGCAGCTAACGTAAAACTTTGAAATCGGTCATTAAAGAAACGGGAGAGTGATGCTTGAAGTAATTTACGGTAGCGCATGCGCAAAATGAAGTGATGATTTGAGAAAAATGAAATTGATTTGGGAACAATCTACAGCCTAATCCACAAATTACCAGAACATGTACTAATCAAAATGTGAAGAAAAATAGAAATTAACTTAGTTCCTGAGAGAACACTTTCACGAATGCGCAGGAGCTAATAATGATGCAATCATGTTGAAATTAATAAGGAATAATTTAACCATCGTCCCCAAACTATGCATCAAATTTGAGTGAGGTTGGACTAATAGGGCGTGAAAAAATTATGCTGGAAGCAATATACGTTTGCGCATGCGCAACTGAAGTAATGATTTGACAAAGATCGGACGACGGGGGAATGAGAAAATGATGCATGTCGAAATTTACGTTTTACGCTGAGTGAAGTATTGATTTGAGAACTACGAAACGAACAGCGGACCATCTACGCCATGATCCGCACACTCCATGAACATTTCACGAAAACCGGTTGAAATTGTGGAAATTAAGCATGTTACAAGAATTTGCGGATACACGACAGTCACAAACGCACACTTTTTTTTTTTTTTTTTTTTTTTTCAAAACTCCCCTTAATGGCGGAAGGGGCACACCATTAAATTGAAAAATAAACAAAAAAATTAAAATAAAATCGAGAGGACGCCTAGGTTTACCCGAAGCTGGCTAAAGGAATGAAGGGAAGTGCCCCTATAAAATGACCACCAGTTGAGGTAAGAGCCCCTAAGGACGCGAGTGTTCATACCATGGAGCACTCCCGCCGAGATGCCCAACTGGAGTAACTACGCAGCACTTTTCCCAAACCACACCCCGCGCCATGACACAGTCAAAGACCATGACCTTGATGCTATTGGGTGCCACTCCTTTTAGCTCAGATATCACTTGCCACAAATCATTTCTATCATATTTACTTATCTTAGCCCGCCAGGTCTGCTCCATGTCCATGCTACCACTGACAACCTGGACATCCAGAATTATGGCAGACCCATCAAGCTTGATAGCATTGATATCTGGCTTATTCCCCCAGTCACTCGGCATGTGATATAGTGTCTCCCTTTCGACATCCCAACTGCTGGATGACTAAGTGCCTGCTATCTGCTTGGCAACCACATTGTGACGTAGAATGCGGCCACCATGAGTATTAGGACACTGCTGCATCACATGGTACAGATTCTCATTTTTACCCCGACAGGCACGGATAAGGGTGGCTAATTTCTGACAACTACTCCTTGAACACCTCATCGAGGTGGCTAATGTAGCCACTCGGATGGCGTGAAAATGGCAATCTGAAGACCATTCCGCCTACTGGGAAGAAATGGGGGAGGGATTCAGAGCACTGTCGGAGTTCTTTACTATCTACTGACTCATGCAGTGCAGCAGCACTCAGCAGATGAGCTGGGTTTTGGAGCAGTTGGTGTTGCTTGGTCACACCACAACAACTGCTGCCTGATGAAGTCCAGGTCAGCAGCAGTGCAGGCTACCTCTCAACTGAAGCCCCTAAGGGTGAACAAGAGCTAGCGGCATAAAGATGGGATGCTGGCTGAAAGAGAGACATCACCAAACCTACCAGCCTTGACCGGTGCATGAAATAGCCACTTAGGACACCATGTGGGAAGCCTAGCCAAGAGCACACAATAGAGCAAACTTCACGATATAATTCAAGCAGCCTCTCCACAGTAAACCTACAAAAGAATAACACATAGGTGAGCTTTGGCAGTAAGTACGTGCTAAGGAGGCACAGCTTCTACTGTGGCTTCAATGGAGCCTTGGTGACACGAGCTGGAGCTCTACCAACGTCCACACGGCTTGCAGCAGTGGTGGCCACACCCATGAAGTCAACTCCAAGGTACCACCGAACCTCCAGCACGGATCGAGTAGGGATGGGTGAGTGTCCTATGATAAAGCACTCCTCATCCACCACATTCACCTGATGCTGGTGACACAACGGCACCAAGGAGGCTGACCCACACTTGTCTGGGTTAACCACCAGACCACAAGCTGGCTAGCTGATCAGCAAAGGCATTGAGCCCTCACAGGTTTGGCGAGCAGGATGACATCATCGGCAAAAGCCGATGCACCTACTCCCACCCCAGGGGCGAGATCGAACCCTATTTCAGCTGTCAGCTTACCCAATGCTGTATCTAAAACCAGGTTGAAGAGGTGTGGCGACAGAGGACCCCCTGGCGTACCCCGCGCCCAATGACAACATCCCCTTACATCTCGCCTAGTGCCTCAAGGACCCTCACACCTTCGTGGTTCAGACAGGCAACATACTCGATTAAACGAGTAGGTGCCCCGACACGACGATGACAATCGGTCAGGGCAAATTGGCTTACAGTGTCAAAAGCCTTAGCAACGTCCAGAGCAGCAAGATGGAGCAGCCGTTTCTTGATACAGGCCAGCGAACTGACTGGTTGGAGACCTGTTAGGTTCTTCGCTGTGCCATCCACTGGCCGAAATGCTCTCTGGATGTCACCAATGAGATCATCCACTTAGAAGCGAGATGCCAGAATTTTTGAAAAAGGCGGCCAAAACGATTGACGACGCAATTGACCGGTTACCATGGATAGCGACGCATGACCCCTAATCGAATAAGCGTCTTTTATTAGCCCTCTGTTGCCTAGACGATGTAGCACCACAATATAAGGTGGTGGCAATACGACTCCTAGTTATAATGCCGAAATTTAAGTATCTAAATAACGTGCCTGACCTCTCTCAAGAACGGTAAGCTACTTTCCTCAGTCTCCTAATTAGCAAATCTTGATATTCATTTATTGATTCCCAATACCTATATATATATACCTATATATATATATATATATATATATATATTATAATATATTATATTTATTATTATAATATATTATATTATATTATATATATAATATATTATATATAATATATTATATATATAATATATTATATATATTATATATAACCTATATATATATATCTGATCCTACTTGATATCCAGACTTACCTCTCACACCTACCCCTTTCGGTGTCTCTAAATATTATTGAACAGTTAATCTAAATCATAATTACTTTCAATCTAATCAAAAACCTGTAGTATTCCTCTTGGAGCAATTTATAATTAGTTCCTTCAATAAAACATACAACCAGTGTCTTAATTCTGTCTACCCATTACTTTCCCTTATTCATTTGAGGCCTTAAATATTATTATCAGGTATTTCTTGTACTATTTTATAGTATGGCAATTCATTCATTGTCACGTGGTAGCAGAGCATGGTTCTCATGGTTCACACAGACACACAGACACACACACACACACACGCACACACACACACACACACACACACACACACACACACACACACACACACACACACACACACACACACACACACACACACAGAAAGACACGTAACAGAAGTAGTTAAGATTGGTCTAAATCGCAAAACAATGCTCCCGCTACCTATAGGTAGAATCGGTAGCAATTTATGAGATGAAATAAGTATCTACCAATGCTTCACTGTTACCTTCGCACGGACAATAGTTAATTGATTCTATTTCGCAAAGTTAGAATAAATTCCATTGGAACTATATCACCTGACAATTCTATTGGAATTATGTCAGCTGATATTTACAAGGCTATTTCTACGTCTTTTCTTAGTCGAACACAAAGGTTCATTATTGAAAATAATAAACCGAAAAGTACCTGCATGAACTGTGACTTATACATTCATACAGACTGGTTTTAGCTACCCAGCACTTGCGGAAATACTCCTTTTTTCGTTTTAATGTGTCCCTCAAAAGTCGTACCTAATACCGTTTTTAAAATGAACCTTCCATCTCCATCCGTCCAAGAAAAATATTGATAATGATTAAACTTTACGAAATATTAAGAGTTAAAAGTGTAGAAGATATGTCAAGTGGTGTCAAAGTATCCAGTTCCGTATCCAGTTAGCACTGGAATGATATTAGGAAGCAATTAGTAACTACCTAGTAGGTAAATAATTAGTACTTTCCATCGTCCAATTATTGCTTCATATTTTAAATTGATGCTCCCTACTACTTTTTGTTTTGGTTCCATCGTATATTTCTGAGGGTATATTAGCTAAGACCTCCTGGCAAGCCATCTGAGCTTGAGCAATAAATCCGTTCAGTGAAACTAATTGGTTTATGGTGCTAAAGGATGGAGCTAAATTACGTTGGTAATTAACCGTTTACTAACTAGCTTCTGAGCCACGGAAAGAGAAAAGCACAATACAAGGAGCATAAAAAAAGCCAATTACTCCTTAAGATGCAATACATCGGTGGTCTCCGTAGTTGCTGTTGTTTTTTTTTTTCTTCTTTCTTTTTTTTTATGACTTGAATATAAAGAGATGTTATTTGCTATTACAAATGTGAAAAATGAAGTGCATATTGTGGTAATCTCCGTAACAAATTTGAGCGTAAAACTTGAAAATTCAACAAGTCACTAATCTAAATCATGATTGCAACTGAAGATCACACCAGAACTTAATTTACTAATTTATTGATAATTGCTATGACACTTTGGATCATTCACATTACTGACTATATGGCCAACAGTTTCAACCAAGCTATTTTTAAACTTCTGGCCACTCCGTAAGCAGCTTCTGCAGACCTTTTCTAGTGGTTACACTAGGCTCCAAGGTATCGTAGAAATGAGTTACGCTAATCACGCATATAGCGAGATGTTTTCTGCTCACGAGCCAACAAGAGAATTTTTATACAAACTTATGTCTTTATTATTTTTAAAAAAGGAGGGGGGTGGGGGATTTTGCTCAAAATCTTTCTACATTGATTTGTCACTATACAGGGCTCCTGATGGAGATGAAATATGGAACAAAAGCAGTCAGATCAAATCTGATAATGGTTTATTGGATGATTTTGGGTTCTATCCCCTATGAGATGAAATTTCTAGTCCAGGCAAACCTAGAATTGGATGTTTGGTAGATAGTTATATTGGATCTCACTAGGAAAAGTATAACATTGTTGAATATTTATTTTTAGTCAAGCGAACTCAACCGGTCAATCTTCTGCTGAATGAACACTCAAAAAAGTTGTTAGAAGAGAAGAACACCAAGGCCGGAGGAAATCCTCACATTCATTTTTGCCCGGACTCCCACTTTGTTGACCCTCTACATCACAAAAGGCGGACAGCTCAATAGCTTCGCGCGAGAGCCCATCTTCAACAATTGATCCGTGGTCGACGTTGTGATCAGTGTCTCCATTCGAGTACGTTCGGAAGAACAGAAAAAAAAAGAAAAAGAAAATCCCGAATTCATTTTGTTATCTTATAAGTACTTATCCGTACCTGCATTCAGTTTGTTGTGCCGATCTCAAAGCAGCTTTTGAACCAAATGAACAATATAAAACATTCTTGAAACTGTCTAAACCAGGGTTTCCAGTTTCCATCATTCGTCGTTATTTTTAATAGATGAATCTTACCGTTCCAAGTTCTTTCTCATTGGATGTTTTGCTTCCTCAATACCGTAAGTTGGGAATCTATATGCATTCGTGTAGGTTGAAAACTCGGCCTTTTAGGCCTCGGGGGACTTTCATTCTGTTTAGAGCCTTCTGCTCCAATTTAGAAAACATGGAACAGCTTATATCGATTTTATAACAATGATTAGATAAAAGAGGGCTCGGTTCTTGACAAAATAATATATTTTGATAACGGTTTTGTTATAACGGTATCATAAAATAGACACATACTTTTGTGAAATGAAAAGGGTACTTTTATTCTCGGTGCCTACCTAGTTTCAGTACCTATAACAATGCTACTTGAGTCCGGAATAAGTATCAAAGTGAGGGCGCTACTTTGGTCTCGCTCAATAGTCTCGCTTTTTAGTGCCGTTTTTTGGTAGTTAGGTTGTATCTATTTGTAAGGCACTAGTGTAAAATGTAAAGCACGCATGTTTCCAACACGAAACGAAATTTCCAAAACCCAGGAATGCAGATGAGCAGGGATATCTCGGATTATATTAAACCTAAAAGATTTCAAATGACTGTTACGGGTGAAAATCGATACCTACCTAAGTAAATCATTGTTTCTTTGATTTTTTTTTTTTTTTTTTTTTTTTTTTTTTTTGTAATTTGAACAACTGCTCATAAAATCAAGAATTTTTGCATAGTTCAGCAGTTTTCATCTTTTCATTTCTTGGCTTTGGCTCATAAACTAAAAAATCTGTTTAGTTATGAGAAATTGCTCACGATGGTTTTAAGTATCTAAAACTAAGGCTATTAAATTGCTAAGGAAGATCAACTCCGTCAGTTTTGAAACCATAAAAATCGTTCACAACTCGTTGAAAATCTCTCCGTATATGCCAACATATTTGCTGCTGTAATAACGGAGGAATACGATTTCGGAACTCGCCAGGTAACTAAAATTTACCGTAACAAGAATGTTTAAAAAATGATAATATGAGAACACGGCACTAGATTTTGGTTGAGTAATCGAGGAGGATCATGATTTATCTGGGCAACATAGACCGCGAAACGGAAAATAATTCCCATTTTACCGTAGGTAGGTAAGTATGTTCCTACACATTTTTCATTCAAGTCTATCTATAGGTAGCTGAAGTACCTATTGTTTTCACTTTTAGGAGAAGAAAAATTGTTTGTCTTCAAAATCAAAATTTCCACTCGCATTTCACGTTTTAGACCATTCTTGACAACTTTGGCTCCTTGACCTTATTTGTTTGTTTCTATAGGTATGTCTGTGGTGTATCCGCAAATCCTTGTAGCAAGCTCAATTTCCACAGTTTACATTCGATTTTGATGGAAATTTCAGGGAATTTGTGAATTAGGGTGTAGATGCTTCCCTATCAGTTTCATTGTTACCGAAAGCCTGCGCAAACCACGCATTTTGATTTTCTATTTTCCAGTATGTAATTTTTCAAGATGTTTAATACTTTTTAATGATCAACACATTCATGTTAAGGATACGAGGGAGCCATGTGCCACACCCAACTTGACAGACTTTTTTAAAAGTATTATTATCTATAATTATACCTAAAACAATGAGGATATGAAAATTTGTTATCTGTTTTCAGGGTTTTCGTGAATTTTTGTAAAGCAAGAAGTCGACATTTTTTAGCAGCAACTTTATGAATAGGTTGTTTCCCGTGGAAATCCGTTCCGAAGCATTCACAATCAAAAATTATACATAGTGCATATAAATTGCTAGTATCTTAGTTGTTGCTTTTAATGAAGTTTGTATTATAAATATGTAGCTTTGTTAAAATGAGCCTCACTACTGAGTTTTTTAATGGGATTCAATTTTGTTTTAGAGTCTTCAAATTCCATAAAATTTACTTTTATTCAAGTGGGTTGCATAAGACCATATAAAATTTCATTACCTACTTTCTTTTTAACGCTTGAATGTGATCTAGAAATCGCAATATGTTCTAAGTCTAAATAAAACATCTTACTTGATCTCATTCCATATAGTTATACAGGTGTTACTCCAAATACTTGTTCAAAATTTTCTATGTGAATGCGTCATGCTATCATGAATGTAGGTAGGTCAGAGTTTTGGTTGAGAGGAGTTTTACGTCTAAAAAAATAATTGCCTGATATCATTTCATGTAGTTATATATGGCCACTTCAAATACTAATTCAACATTTTCTGAATGAGTGAAAATATCAAGAAATCATGTAGGTAGGTGAATGTTTTGGTTGAGATTTTCGTAACGGCCTTGCAAGTCCAAACATAATAGCATGAGTTGAAGAGGCGAGGCGTCTCCTGAACTTCCCATCCCCCCTCCTCAATACGTCAACATCTGCTACAAATAACAGGTACACATCTTGTTTACCCGTAGGGCTACCGAAACCGATATTTGGAAGAACCTTTATCATTCAGTTGAGTGAAGCTCTTCAAGAATAATGGAAACCTACGGTCAGATCCACACGTGGCAACAGAAAGGTTAGATGATACATTGCTATTTTTGTATACGATTATTACCTATCTGAAGCAATAATTGTGATGTAAATATATTGGGTGAAATAGTATATAAGGTTTACAAACGTTCTTCAAGATTTTCATATACTTACTTTAGTCTTCAATGACATATATCTGTGAATAGGCTGATCTTTTAAATTCAACGGGTTATAAACTATAAACTTCTTATATTAGGTACCTATCTAACTTTTCAAACTTGCAAAAAAACAAATAATATAGCGTTTTGGTTATTTTAGCAAGTGTTCGTAGATAATGTAACAATTGCAATGGCTCCAAAAAATGTAAAATAAAAATTGTCGAAAAATTCCTTCATTTAAATCCGTTGTGAGGCATTCTGAAACAAATCCTAGAGTGTAACGCTTTGTTATATACATATATGTATGTCTTTCCAGATGATAACTCTCCTTAGGATTGATATTAAAAAATCCGTTCTTGCACCAAAAAATCAAGCTTCCCAAATTATACTCGTAGGATGAACTCGTTGGCCAGCACTTTTTGAACACATTAAAATAGTCAAATTTCAAATATGTGCTAAAAAAATCACTAAAAATGGCACGAAATGGTTAAAAATTGTTAAAATTAAAAAATGTATGTACAAAATTTATGCTGAAAAAAGTATTTGAATTTCATAAACTGTGTTCCAAAATCGATAAAACTTCACAAAAGCTAAAAATCCAAAATACCCTTATGAATAGCAAATTATTTAGAATAAATTTGTTATCCCTAAAATTAATAGGAAACAATTTCTTTGCACTCATAAAGCTCAAATTTCCTAACAATTTAAGATTAAATACAATACGGATAATAGGTATACGAAAGTTCGCTCATACGATCATGCTGCATGGCTGGAACTTTCTTTCAGAAAATTAATCTACTGTAGGCAGGTAACTGCATCGAACAAACTTATCAATCCCCCTTCCCCCGTGCTATTGAATTTTTGAGGCCATGTCAAAATCGGCCATTTAGGTAATTAGAAAAATGATGCTTGATAAATGTTACGTTTGCACATGCTCAAAAGCTATACATGGATCAGTAGCGATGAGGTTCATTCAGGACCTTTTACAGCCTAAATCGTTCAATCCCTGAAATTTTCATAGAAATTGGATGAAAACTGTAGAAGTAATGCTTCATAGAAAGGTTTGAGGTTCGCAGTTGCACAAGAGCTACTCATAGTACAACTCATATGGTTTAATCAAATCATCATTTCCCTTCTACCTTTCGGATTTAAGGGAGGTCGTAAAAATAGGCCTTGAGAAAATGAAGCTTGGTGGATGTAACGTTTGCGCAAGCGCAATGAAAACTTCTTATTGTTTACTGATGAAACTGATAGGGAACCAATCTCAGCCTAATCCGCATATTCCCAACTAATCTCACTAAAATTTAATGATGACTGAAGGAGTTATGTTTATTATAAAACATTATCTATTATCTATTAGGAGATATGCTACGATAAAATCGTCTTTTCCTGACTACCCTCCGAATGCGAGAGAAGGAACGACTGGACTGTGAGACAATGATGCTTGATAAAATTAACGTTTGTCATGCCCCAAGTGAAATATTAATGAAAATGATATAGGGGATAATCTACTACAGCCTTGTTCCTCGCGAATGGATTTAAGCTTATTACAAGAACTTGGGGCTACACACACATGCACGGCACGAAAGATGTTTAGTATTGCCTATTTGATTTTGGAGAATATTTGCTTTTCATCTCCTGAAAGTGAAAACGATAGGTATACTTCGGCTACCAGTAGGTAGATTTCGAATCAGTTATTGGATCTCTTATAACACAGTTAAAACCACACCTACCTTCCCATGTTATGTAGAATATCAAATAACCCGTAGAAAGTGCAATCGAGATTGGATTTGAGTGTCAAAATCATGGGAGCCACTAATAATTTACCTATCTGATTTTAAAACGCTTCTTGAGATACCTAATAATTTGTGTGAGCTGGAAGAAACGATAGGTTGCCAAGATAGATGACGCATTTTCATTTCTTATTTTCAACGTCATTGAGTAGATGCGGGGGTGTTAGGTATTGTTTGAGGTATAGTGTAGAGTTTATTAGATTCTATGTAGGTACCTAGTAGCACGTATTTGCGCATACTTAGAGGCAACTTCTGATCTCGGAACATTTAAATTCATACAAGATCATCTCGACCCTAACTCCCACAATTTTGGAGAATTTCATTGAAGCCGGGCAGTGTGTTCGTCTAGTTTCGCCCGTTTCTAGGACTAGTGGATCACACAGGCAAGCCAATACGCAACCAAAATTGCTTAGGACGGTCTAAAACGTAATTACATGTTGAGTGGAAATTCAGGTTTTGAAGAACGTTTTTCTGATGAAGGGAAATGCATACTTATTGTGAAGCCTATTAGGTGCAGCTCGTGGCAACCATACATATTTATTACTTTGCTGTACATTTTATAATTTCGTGGGATTGGAAACTATAAATTTGAACTACTTGGACTTATAGGAAACGACGGACGTCTACTTGTGGTTATAAAAATCGTATGCAGGACTTTTTTTTTTTAATAACTAGAGTTCATTCGAATGTCGTCAGTAGAATACGTTTCTTTATTATTACTAGTGACGGATGCATTGACTGAAAAGCGCCATTGAATAATAATTAATGCATAATTTGCGAACAGATAATCCATCAATGCATCTGTTTTGAGGCATTCTGAAACAAATCCTACAGTGTAACGATTTTAATATATATATATATATATATATATATATATATATATATATATAAATGTGTGTGTGTATGTGTGTGTCGTTGGGAAAATACCGGAAATTTGATCATAATCCTACTTTTCCAACACATTTCCACAAAGCGTACTAAAATGTAGGTTTTTGGGTGTTTTCCCGAATTGGTGTTGCAAATATCAATAAACGGACATCATCACGAGATTCAGCGCGAAAAAATACTCCAAAATCATGTATATATTATATGTGGCAATTGAGTATCTTCAAAAATTCAGATATCGCACTTTTGAAGTGGAATTGCGCTCGTTTGCGAGCACCTGAAAAATCGAGTGATGGATAATTTTTTCATGAAATTTTACGCTAAATTCAAATCAATAAAAAATGGGAGCTCTCATTTAAAATAACAATGTTGATGTCAATATCGCACGTTTGCGCACGTGCGCAATGCGAAATTTTGTCATTTTTGAATTTCACGCAAAAAATTAAGAAGAACAGCGTAAGTTAGATTTTTTTCGTCTAGAATTAAAGAAAATAAGTGGGGGGAGCGTAGTTACTGGGACACCCTGTTTATATATATATATATATATATATATATAGGTATATATAATATCATATAGCAGAATATAGCTCAAATGAAGTGTACTAACTATATATAAAAATACATTACATTAAAAAATTAATGTGCATTAATATGCTGAAAAGTGATGTTCAGTTTTTGTTTCAATTTGGTGGCTTCATCCTTCAACACTCTGTTACCACGCTCTTTAGTAGGAGTTGCTGTGTAGGGATACATGTTCATTTTTCACTTCGGCGACTTTTTTTAATATCTGTGAACGATTTGTTCGTCTTCTTGAAACTGTCATTTAAGAAGCTCATCGATTTTTTTTTATGTCATTGATATATCTCTCGAACTGTGAAAACTTAGAAGCTTGTCTACTTTATTGCCTATATCCATGGTAACATCACTACCTTCCGATTCAGACACAGACGACATACCTAGTTTCTTGCTCACCCTCAGATTCAGGGAGTAAAGAAGCCCCATGGCACATCACATCTCCAAGTTGCCTTCAGATTCAATTTCAATATCTTATACCTACTCAATTCTTCACCGTTTTCGGCCTCGTGCAAGATGGATGAAAGGATAATCCAAATCAACTGCACAGCCGTTTTTCCCAGAGAAAACAAATCATGTTTACAAGACGCTCAATCCCAACCGACCATAATCAGGTTCACACAACGAGTTAATATAGGTTTACATGGCAAGATCGCGTACATTTCCGTAATTGAAGCGATAGATGTGCCCAAAGACAACAAACTTTAATCTTCCAATTCAGATAAGAAGCACTCGCGGAGAGCATGTATTACCCGTCATGGGATGGTCACTGACTAAATGATGCAAATCTATTAATTTCCCCTAATTTCGAATACAAAACGAGTTGTTAATACTCGTAATTAGCGATTTATGGGATGCTTGCCGCCTCAATAATGTAAAGCCGCAGTTTTAAAAAGCTGCAACTTATTCTACAATTTATGAAATTAGGTAGCCATCTATACAGATCATTTGAAAGTTATTAAATTTAGTAGTGAATACAACTAAATAGATGTAGGTACCTACTGAGAGGAAATTAGTGAAATCAAATAAAACACTTACACTATCAACCCCTCTAATACGTAGGTACCAAGATCTGGTATCTAGGTTCAATGGCATAGGTATCAGAATATAAGAATACCAAGACAGACCTACCTAGGCATCTACCAACTGAAAATTAATTAGATAGAATAAAACACCTACCAATGTTCCGCGAGCCCGTCAATAGGTATATCTAAACAAATTAATAAAGTCGATTTCTTGAAAAGATTATTCCATTGAGATTGTATCAGCAGATTCCATCGTCGGACGTATACATGTAGGTATAAGGCGAGGTTTTTTTTACTATCCAGTTCTAATTATTTACACTTATGTTTCTGTTCCTTATTCCTGCCACCTATAAACCTTTGTTCAAACATTTGCAGCATTTTTGTGTTCTACGCATCTTGAAACGTAAACCAACAAGTTTGAGAGGAAACGAATAAGGGCTAAAGCTCATTGAGAAAGGTGACTCTGTCAACTTGGTGGGCAACTGTGAACGTTGCCGAATGCTGTGCGATTTCTTCACCAGTTACACACAGACAGCGAGATAATTTCAAGCAACGTGAACCAAATTTCTCTGATTCGAGGATGTAGATACAATATGGTGGTCAGGTAGAGTCCCAGAATATATAACCAGTGCATTTAAATAACATTCCACTGAACCTATAGATTTTTGGGAAAGTAGAATTAAACACTCCCACTTTGAACATTGCATTACTATGGTTTAGGTGTACCTCGTCAATGGTGTTGAACTACTAGACTAGAAGAGGTAATGAACCACTTTGTGAAAAGCGAAGCGTGGCTGGAACAACCCTTCATTGATTACCCTGGTAATTTTACACCCCTAATACGGTCTACGTGATACACTGTTACAAATTGTTCATCATCAAGTTAGTCACCTATGTGATGTTGATTGATGGTGAATTACTGGCCAACTAACTTCATCACATACGTTAGGGTAACTAGTTGAAGTTAAGTTTCCTTCAGAAAACAATGGATTGATATTATTCCAGACAACTTTTCAAACAAATCTAGTGGTGGAAACCAAATACAATAATACGGATTTAGGTAAAGAGATTATTGAATTTCCTCCTAGAGATTCAGAGTTGTTTTTAAAGCTTACCCACTGAAATTCAGATTCTTTATGAAGGTGATTTTTTCAACCAAACGAATCAATCCACTTCAATAACAACATTTGTGTGATTGTCCCTGTTTCTCTTCTGTTTAATGCTTTTCCAAATCCCACGCGTTCTCCGAATATCAACATTCTTCATACGGTTCACGTTTGTGGAGTTTCGTTCTACCAATATTATCTTTTACAGACGTCTTTATTTGAGTGGTCCGATGCATCAGAACATCAATGACATATGGGAAAGCTTGCCCATTCTACGCCAGGAATAAAGTAGGTATGTATGCATCATTGTTGTTTTTCCCACTGGAATTGAAAACGGAATCGTGCTTTCCACGTATAATAATTAAAATGTCCTTCATTCAATCCACCAAGGAAGGAATAGAAGGACAAGAAGGAATAGCGGCTTTCTTTAGTCAATTGACTGTGGGCTTTTATTATCAATTCAACCACAACTTGAAAAACGTCTGCTAAGTTGGGTGTCTTCCTAGCTTATTCTACTATCGACATTACAATTATTTGGTGGAAAAATACGTCAGAATCATTGGAAAAACCTAGGGAGGTTACTATTGGTTCCATGAAAAAACTGTTACTGGATTTTATGTTCGCGTATTCGCACAAGTCACGATGAAAGCCCTATGTCGGTAACCTTTTTAAAGCTACTATGATCAAACCCTGAAAAATTCATCGGATTTGGCGGAATATTTCCTGCGTTCCTGTCATATTTCAGGTGTGCGCAATCGTCTTAGTTGACTTAATTGTAACGAAATAAACATTAGATTATCCTACGTTTACCGTTCAACTACCCTCCGATTTTGACCGAATTTTGATACCGTGAGAAATAGATGTCACCTACAGGAAAGATCCTTGAACGCCTGATTCTACCACTCCTTCAGCGATTTACTAGCCATTTGATTTCTGAAGAATAATTCAGATTCAGGTAGCCTCACTTCTGTCCGCTCCAACTCCAAAGGCTAGTAAATTTTAGAAAAGATTCATATCACAACAAATAAACAAATACTACCGAAGTTACACCACAAATACTTGGGTGCTAACTCTAGACTGTCGGTTAACATTCCAGAACCACATCTCGGATCTGGTTAGTACAACTAAAAATAGAACAACGCAACTTAAACCTCTATTAAAAAACTCTATATCTTATTATTATTGTAACATTGAGCGCTAGCCCGTGGATTTATAAATAAATAAACTATAACTTCTCACCAACAATAATAAAATGTTTATATACAAGACCCTCATTTGGCTCATTGGGACATTTTCCCTGCCTGTATGGGGACCATGCTCTGACTCACTTCTTTCACGACTTGAGGGGCAGCAGAACGGAATTCTGCTGAGGGAGGTAATACGCTCCCCGCTTTTCGACCGTAATTCCTCAATATACAATTATTTCAGCATGGAAACTTCATCCGAATTGCGAAACTCTTCCATGCAAAACTTCTCTGACAATTATTCCAGCCATTTTAACCAACTTGCACCTAATGAATGGACCCTTCACCGATACGAGTTCATCTCACGCCACATCCTAGACTCCATCTCTTATACAAATAAAGCTTTTTTGTTTGTTTTTTAAGAAGGAAATTCACGTTTGTGCATGCACTCTTGTTCTATCAGTCCCGCGATGATGATTTTTTAAATTATTATTTTTGTTTGCTTTGGATAGATTCCATTTTAGAGAATTGTATGTGACAAGCCGGATTGCTGCAGGTTCATTATTGCTTCGTGATTGAGATAAAAACACCGTTCTTTCGCAAAAAAAAAAAAAAAAAAAAAAAAAAAAAAAAAAAAAAAAAAAAAAAAATCAAGAATACCAACAGATAAGAACAGAACTTGTTGAGCACAGTAAATTGCTCAAATTTATTTATTTATTTTTTTAATGTGGCAAAAACGACTAAAAAACAAAATTTTACTTATAAAAGGTTTAACTGGGTACCAAAACATTCAGAAAGTTATGCACTAAACTATCCCGGAAAATGCATATACATTTATAATTCGATTTATAAATTTATAATTCATTAAATAATGTTACGAAGATTTGAAGTTTGAGCATTTTGTGTGCAAAGACATTGTTAATGGCAAAAATCTCGTTCTAAATAATATTCTGCGATACAAAAAAGATTTTGGTTTTGTATGTATATATATATATATACTATTGGAAAAAGTTCACGTCATACTGCATGACCGTACGAGCGAATTTTCATAAATTATCGTATTATATAATGTTAAATTATATTTGACTTTGAGTACATTGAGTGCAAAGAAATCGATAACGACAAACATAATATATAATGATATAATTTTGGATTGATATTAATACATATTATAATACAAAATGTTTGGACAGATATTCCGCAATTCAAAAAAGTTTTGAATTCTCTAGCTTTTTCAGTTTTCATTGATATTCCGGCAAATACTAATGAAAATTTTTGGCAAGATTTTATGCATAAAATTTGTAATGTTCTACTTCTTTTTTATATATATATATATATATATATATATAAATTATGTGATCCTCTAACATAGGGAGGAAAAATAATAAAACTAATGCCTTCAGCAGTTCTCCCCTCCTAGTGGAAGCACCTCGCTTCGGACCTCCCGAAGCTCGGGGCAGTCGCTGTTGGGCAATCTCTCGTGCGGTACGTTCCCTCTCTGTACGTAGTCGTGTGTGTTTCTTTTCATATTTTAATAAATTGTATTCGGGAATTAAACGATTGTTTTTTAAAAACCGATTCCCGATTAAAGGACATTTAAGTGGCGCAGTCTCGTGGACAAATCAATTAACTTTGGGCAAATCAATCAATCAAAATCGATTGCATTCTGACCCAAAGGGAACCTGCTGTTCACCAAGAAGAAAATCTATCATCTCTACTCACTCTGTGACTTCGAGAGAACATCGCACGCTCCACAAGAGGAAACTACGCGAATTCGCCAAAAACCAGGACGCCCGAGCAAAGACACTTGGCTCGTAAAATAATTGAAGTGGATTTCCGCCTGTGAAGACGGAAGAACGCTGTGCTATCCTCGCTATCTTTTCTCAGAAGCCGCTGGCCGCAACCCGACCCCGAGGTACCTACTCTGTCGACCTTCACCTAAAGCCGAGATAAGAAAACTCAGATGTTTACTCTCGTCGTGTTGTAAGTACCAACCCAGCTTCATCTTTTAATTCTCCAGGAGTAGCGAGATCACCGGCAAATTTTGAAGGAAGATTCAAACTTCTAATTCAACTTCATTTGATTTTTTATAATTGTTAAACCTCCCCATTTCATACCACCCGTTACCTGGTGGGAAGGAACAATTCAATTTTATTCTAATAATCGTTAAACCTCCCCATTTCATACCACCCGTTACCTGGTGGGAAGGAACGATCAAGTTTTATTGCAACCGCGTTTCAAGCCACCCGTCATCTGGCGCGGTATTGCAGAAGAAAAAAAACTAACCAATTTTTATTGTCTTTTTCAAAGTCACTTTATTTTATGTGTATTTAATTATTGAAATTGCGTTTCAAGCCACCCGTCATCTGACGTTAATTTCATAATTAACCAATTTTTATTGTCTTAATTTAAAGACACTTTATTTTATTTGTATTTAATTATTGAAATTGCGTTTCAAGCCACCCGTCATCTGACGTTAATTTCATAATTAATCAATTTTATTGTCTTAATTTAAGATACTTGATTTCATTTTTATAATTGAATATTATAAACTTGTGTTTTTGTACAATTACACACTGACACAAACGAACACTTGGAGTAGGCACTGAACAGTACATACTTTCCTGTCAAAATTCCAAAAAACTACAGAAAATATTTCTTAAGGAAGGTTCGCTCACCTTTCGAAAGACTACCAGTAATAGAGGAAGATTCTGATATGTCTGAGGGACAGTCACAACCTGGGGCGGCAAACCCGATCCCGAGCAACCCTTTTAATGATCCCAACTTTGTAGATTATTTTATTTCTCAAAGAATTCAGGAGTCTCTCAGAAACTTAAATATCAATCAAAATACTAGGGACCAAGTCCCCGAATTTAAAAAGAAACATGCGGACATGATCCCGACCTTTGAGGGAAACCCAGGAAAGCTCCGGAAATTTTTGGATACGTGTGAATCTATAGCTAATAGGTTCATAGATGATGAAGATCCCACAAATTATCAAAATGAAGAGGTCCTTAAGACCATTATGTCCAAAATACAGGGACCAGCCTCGGATATGCTAGATAATTACTCACTTACGGACTTTCCTAGTATTAAAACTGCATTGCTAGAGACGTACTCCGACAAACGGGACATATTTACTTTATGTCACGAACTAACTGGACTGAGACATAGGGAGAGCGAAGATCCTTTTCAGTTTCATAATAAAATTAAAGCAAAACTAAATTTGGCTATTGCTTGGATTAAAAACCATGAAACTGAAACGAAACAAGAGATATTGATCGAGCACTACCAAGATATTAGTCTACGGACGTTACTCTTGCACCTACGGGAACCGCTCGGAAGTCAACTTCGGAGTAGGAAACCGAAAACGATGGGCGAAGCCCTTTCGATACTAACGAACGATTATCAAATCATGCAGTATCAAAAGGGTAGACTCGATCGGAACCCCCAACACAAACCGGCGATAAAACCGGAAAATAAAAATACGACTCCGGCAACCAAACCGTCATATTATGGCCAAGGATTTAAGCCCAAAACATTCCCAAATAAAACCCAAAATCAAGTGCCATCCAAGCCCTTTACCCCCAATAAAAATAACACTTCACAAATCACAAGGCCCCCACAGACTCAAGTTCCAAGTCAAGGAACGTCCAATTTTGCAAAGTCGACTCCAATGTCTTGGCAAACGACTCGACCGAATTTAGATTTAAACAATGTGGAAATTCCCGAGGAAGAAGGTATGGGAAGTTCTGACCCCGAATACAACGCGGAAAATCCGGCCGATGAGGACTCTTTTTTAGAGGAGGAGTCCGAATCGCTACATTCTCCCTAATACATTTGAAACCAAAAGCTGGACAAAAACTACCATACATAGTATTTCCGAAGCATAAAATTAGAATCCTGTTGGACTCCGGAAGCACTTCAAGTTTTGTGCATCCAGAGGTCATTAAAAAATTTTTCCCCGACAAAATCATAACAGAGAAATTTCAAGTTAGGTCAATCCACGGATTGTCATATGGGAGCAATAGTGCAAGGATCCCATGTGGCGAAATGTTCAAAATTAAAAACCTAAATCTCCTTTTTAGAATTCACAAATTCCATAGCCGATTCGGATTGCTCTTAGGTACAGATAACCTTGAGTTACTTGGCGCTCATATTGATTATGAGAACAAGTTACTGATAATAAAAAATTTCAAAATCCCTTTTAAATATCACTACGTTGATCAAGAAATAAATAAAAAACCGATCTATGAACAAAAAATACCACCTAGGGCAATTTCGCAGATTAAAATTCCCGTACGATGTGATTCAACAAAAAAGGAAGGAGTAATTCCATATCTGAAACAAAATTCACTAGAAATTCCTGAATGCCTGGTCAAAATTCAAGATAAGGAATGTTACGTAGGAATTTTAAATAATAGTGATTCTGAATGTAATTTCAAACTGTTTGAACCCATCCAAGTTGAAGAAATCCCCATTTTAGACAAAGTGAAAAGTCCAAATGTGAATTATTATGATACGCAAAATTATGTATTTGACCCCACTAATATTCGAACGGATCATATGAACGAAGAAGAAAAGAGACAAATTTTGAACTTAGTCTATCAGTACAAAGATTTGTTTCATTGTGAAGGAAACACCTTAACGTGTACTAATAAAGTCCAACATGTAATCCGTACCATTGACGAGATCCCCGTGTATACCCGCAATTACCGATATCCCGAGGTATATAAAAAGGAAATTGATAACCAAATACAAGATATGCTCAAACAGGGAATTATTCAACCCAGCTCTTCACCTTGGAATAGTCCACTCTGGCTCGTACCCAAAAAATTAGATGCATCCGGCAAACAAAAATATCGACTGGTTATTGATTACCGCGGACTTAACAATAAGACAATAGACGATAAATACCCACTTCCAGTCATAAATGATTTGCTCGACAAGCTTGGTAGGTGTATGTACTTCACTTGCCTTGACCTCAAAAGCGGTTTTCATCAAATTCCAATGCATCCGGATAGTATTGCCAAAACTGCTTTCTCTTCGGAAAATGGTCATTGGGAATTTAGTAGAATGCCGATGGGTTTAAAAAACGGACCTCCTAGTTTCCAACGGTTGCTCGACAATGTACTACGCGGTTTGCAGAATGAAATTTGCACTGCTTTTATTGACGACGTTATCATCTATAGTACAAGTCTCGAAGAACATATAAATAGTCTCAGAAAAGTTTTTGACAGACTCCGTGAAGCTAATTTGAAAATACAATTGGATAAAACGGAGTTCCTCAAAAGAGAATGTGTCTATTTAGGACATCTTATCACCCCTGAAGGAGTTAAGCCAAACCCCCTCAAAACCGAAGCTATATCCAAATATCCGATTCCCACAACTCCAAAACAAATTAAGGGTTTTCTCGGACTACTGGGTTATTATAGAAAATTTATTAAAAATTTTGCCCAAATAACCAAACCATTAACCCAATGTTTGAAGAAGGGAGCGACGATCGATCCTCAAAACCCCGAGTATAAAGAGTGTTTTGAGAAATGTAAAACTCTGCTCATAAATGATCCGATTTTACAATATCCCGACTTCTCGAAGCCCTTTAACCTTACAACTGATGCTTCGAACATTGCGTTAGGCGCGGTTTTAAGCCAGTGCACTAACGGTGCTGACTTACCTATAGCGTACGCTAGCCGGACTCTGAATGACCATGAACGCAACCTCTCTACCATCGAGAAGGAATGCCTTGCATGTGTCTGGGCTACACAATACTTTAGACCATACCTTTTTGGCCGAAAATTCAAAATTTTTACTGACCATAAGCCTCTTCAGTGGTTATTTTCACTGAAGGAACCCAATTCTAAATTATTCAGATGGAGGCTTAAATTAGAGCAATATGATTATGAGATCCACTACAAAAAAGGATCCACTAATCAAAATGCCGATGCCCTTTCCCGAGTGGAAATTAACATCAACGAAAATTCACCTGATGTTGAGCAAATTGTTCAAGATGCTCTCACCGGGGATAGTCCTCCAACTCCACTCATGAATGAAGTACTGGGAGAACTAAATGATGCCGTAAATAATTCATCGGAATCAATGGTCGTCAATGTGGACGAGAACGCCAGTGATTCAGCGTCTTTAGCTCCCACTGTTCATTCTAATTACGAGGGAAACACAATACTGAATATTCCTATAACCGAAAAACCTGTTAATTATGGAACTAACCAAATCATCATTGTAGTAGCCGACAGAGAAGAAATCAGAAACCCTAGGATTGAAAATATTTTTGAAAGAATCACTAGAATAACAGTAACGCTTAGGAAAAATAATCTTGAATCAGATATAATTCACTTTGTGAAAACCTACATAGTTCCGAAGAGAAAATATTCCTTATTTTTTGTCAATGATATCTATGAAGAATTCAGCCGAATAATGATAAGAAATTTCAAACATTCTGAAATAAGTTTCGTCAAGTGTTCCGCTAGGCTAGAAGATGTCACAGATCCAGAAACAGCTAGGGAATATATCCAACAACAACATATAGGGAAAACCAATCATCGAGGCATTACTGAGACCTTAGAGAAACTTAAGAGGAAATATTTTTGGCCGAATATGAAAACCACAATCCAAAATTATATTAATAAATGCGAAATATGTCTTGCCTGCAAATATGACAGACATCCCATTAAACCAAAGTTAAACGTTACCCCCACGCCTTCTAGACCATTCGAAATCCTACATATCGACAAATTGTCTTTGGAGAAATCCAAGTTTTTAACAATCATCGATTCATTTTCAAAGTATGCCCAAGCCTACATTCTAAAATCATCTAATAGTATTGACACAGTCGGAGCCCTTCTAAAATTCTTTTCCCACCATGGGATACCAAAAATGATCGTGGCCGATAATGGAGCAGAATTCGGTAGCTCATTGGTCAAGGAGTTACTAGAGACCCACAAAATTCAAGTTCATTACATTTGTTCTCAAAACCCAAATTCGAATGGATTAATAGAAAGATTTCACTCGACTCTAATTGAACACGTTAGAATACTGTCAAATAGAGACGAATTCAAAAATGAAAGCATAAAAAATAAAGTGAACTATGCACTAATAGCTTATAATAGTAGTATCCACTCTGTTACAAAACTAACGCCATTCGAAGTAATAAATGGTCATGTAGAGAACGACCCTTTACTAGAAGCCGACTTAGAGAAAAACTTAATGACGAATTTTATAGACAAACATCGAGACAAAGTAAAACTAATTTATGACATAATCAAAGAAAGATCTCAAGCCCAAAAGGAACGTATTGCTGAAAGAAGGAATCAGGATAGAGAGGAAGTTCCAGAATTACCCACAGAAATATTTGTAAGAACTAGACAAATTCAAGATAAAACTAAACAAAAATATCATAAGGAAACCTTGCAATCAACCAATCCCGAATTAAAAACCGCTCAAATAGTTCCTCGACACCATAACACACAAGGAAAAATTCATACGTCTAATATAAAAAGACCACGCAAACAAACTACGAGTGACTTACCCACTGACACTTCACCTCGTGAACCTGTTCCAGGACCCTCCTCTTCTCAATCGGAAGCTCCGAGGTGAGAAATATAACAACTAATCAAGGGATACTGCCTATTCTATTAGGACCAGCCCGACTTATAAACTCCCAACATACTCTGGTTCACCATTATAAAATTGACAGCTTAATAGATGAATTTTACGAACTAACCTCACAGTACGAAAATCTGTTGAATAAGATCAAAGTAAATCAATTCCAGGTCAGACAGACAGACGAATATTGTAAATTATTAAATTATACTATTAGTATTATTAAGGAAAAAATTACCCACATTAATGTTAATCAAGGTAGAAAAAAAAAGGGGATTAGTAAATGGGTTAGGTAATATAATTAAATTTATAACTGGCAATCTAGACGCCTCTGACGGTAAACGTTATGAAAAGCTGTTTACTCAAATTAAGAATAATGAAATAACTGTTCAGGATCAATTGGATTCTCAATTCTCACTCATTGCAGATCTGATGTCCGATTTTAATTCGACCATTCAAGACATTCGTTTCAATAATGAGCAAATAAAAAACAAACTGTTAGAAATTGATAATTTCATGAAAACTAGTTCTAATCAGGCTCTCGCTGATTCCATAAAGGAAATACTCAACCTTCAACAACTAGTATTTAATGTGATACTGACAATATTCCAAGATATTGAGAATTCAATAACATTTTGCAAATTGAGAACATTACATCCTAGTATAATTGGAACGCATCAGCTGTTTGTAGAACTCCAAAAATTGTCAAATACTTACGGTTCCAAATTACCTTTAGAAATAAAGTACGAAAATATTCTAGAAATAGAATCCACTATTCAAGTTACTTGTGCAATCAAGGACGATGAAATAATGTATTTTCTCAATCTACCGTTGTCCGATGGGTTACAATACCACTTGTACTTTTTACGACCAATACCCACACTTAGGCAAAATCAGTATGTTTCTATATTTCCTAAGATAAATTATCTTCTCAAGTCTAAGTCAAATAATACAACAATACCCCTGTCAGATAATTGTCAAAGGGGTAGTATCATTCATTGTAGTAAAAAATTAATATCAAACCAGAATGTTAAATGTGAAGAAGAAATACTTAGTTCCAGTACTGCAGAACATTGTGAATACGTAACAGTAAACATTGAGGATAATTGGATTGAATCAATTCCAGAATCAAATCAGCATCTAGCAGTCTTCCCCTTTGGAGACAAAATAGAAATAAATAATAGGCATGGTTCGGAAATAGTGGAATTAAAAGGTATATTTTTAATTTCGGAAGGTAACAGTAGGATGTATTACAAGGGACAACCCCTTCATTCAGAAAGTGAATCATTAGGCCAACCTAAATTATTAACCGACTTAAATTTTGAAATTAAAGACTCACAAATGTCAAATACAACGCTTACTCTAAAAGAACTCAGTTTCAAAAATGTCAAACTAAGCAGAGCAACACGTCTAGAGCCATTAAATATAATTGAATATTTTGTTCCAAGCTTTTGGACTATAATTTTGTATCTTCTTATTATCATGTTTATTACTTATACCATAATTGCGTATTGTAAACAGAAGAGTAAGCTAACCGCAACGAGAACATGAAGGCCTTGCTATTTATTCAAGTCTTTTCTTGTGAAAATTTAGTTTATTTTTAATTTTCTAAATTTTCAGCTTAAGGAGGGAGGAATTATGTGATCCTCTAACATAGGGAGGAAAAATAATAAAACTAATGCCTTCAGCAGTTCTCCCCTCCTAGTGGAAGCACCTCGCTTCGGACCTCCCGAAGCTCGGGGCAGTCGCTGTTGGGCAATCTCTCGTGCGGTACGTTCCCTCTCTGTACGTAGTCGTGTGTGTTTCTTTTCATATTTTAATAAATTGTATTCGGGAATTAAACGATTGTTTTTTAAAAACCGATTCCCGATTAAAGGACATTTAAGTTATATATATATATATATATATATATATATATATATATATATATATATATATATATATATATATATATGAAAAAGCGTTAAACTCTAGGATCCGTTTCAATGAAGAGAATTTTCGAAATGTTTGGAGCCATTGTGGTAGCTTCATTTTCTAAAAAAATTAGCTAGATTTATGCACTCACGATGAATATTATTTAGAAAAAGGGTTTTTGCTATGGAACGTTCAGTTAACAGTTTCTTTGCAAAAAAAAAAAAAAAAGATGAAACAATTTCAAAACAATGTAGAAAAAAAATACGAAAATTCGCTCATACAACCATGGTGGATGACTGAAACTTTTTTTATTATTGTTAGATTCTTTACTGAAACATTTTTACATATGCGAATTGAAGAAAAATCTGTTACGGGGCTATTAGAATAATAAAAACAAATCAAATAAAGGCATACGTGGTAACGATCGATTGTTCATTTTGTGCTCTATTCAATGATCTTTTACTCCCAACTTGTGACGGGACATCGCTTGAAAACCCCATTTCCACTTTCTCTCTGAAGATTCATTGATGAGGTCGAACAGGGAATAATATTTTGGAAATCCGAGCTCGTGGTACACAAAGGAGGTTCAATTTGCCGTTGTCGAAGCCCGAAGCCAATAAAGGGCACGGAGGTCAGATATTCATTTCGTCAGAACTGATTCGCTTTTACTAAGGAATGAACGCTCAACTCAAACTAAGTTGAACTGGAAAATTACTTCTAACTCAGTGAAGTAACAAAAATTATTGAATGGGTTAACAACTCATGATATTTTATTGACCATTTGTTGTCCGCTGTCTTCACAATAGTTTTTCACATAGGTTTTCTCGTATCCATTATTTTTATTTTATTTATTTATTTTATTATTGTTATTATATATATATATATATATATATATGTTTAGCATGGAATATGCTTTAGCCATCACCTAACTGGGCAAAAACGTGACGAAACCGTGGAACGAAAGTAGCGCGGGATTTTGTAATGATTTTCACTTACAACCGACCCGTTTCTAGGGAAATGTATCGCCGTTAGTTTTCATCACAGTAAATCGTTCGCCACTCGTTTAAAAGCCCTCAATTTATGCGCAAAATTTATATACTGCCAAAACCGCTGTAAATATGGACGAAGCTGAGATAAACCCCTGATTTAAAAGAACTGTAAACAACATTCGCGGTAAAAACCAACATCGATTTTTGACATTTTATGTCTTTACTTTGGCACATAAACGAAAAAGCGTTAAAAAAAAGCGTTACGGTTGGTTTTCTGATGATTTCCGCTCACAACCGAGTCGTTGCTAGGGAAATGTTACTTCTTCGTTTTTCATCCCACAAAATTCGTTGACCATTCGTTTGACAGCTTCCGATTTATCCAACCATATTATGTTCACTACTACGAAGTGCGTGGGCAACAAGCTGAGTTATGAACATGATTATATGAATAATTTTTTACCCACAGGTGGTCATTCTCGATAATTGAGACTGTGAACATGATCGCAACCGCTTGTTAATTTCTGATGATTTCATTGAGCTGGTGTTTCGATGATTTGATTCATAGCATGTGATCCGAATATTGCGAGAACGGTTTGATTTGTGAACCGGTGGTTAAATAATTTTAATAGGTAATTTCTATACTTTACACTATAGGAAGCTGTAATTTCGTATGTAGCCTCTTTAGGACATTTACTCAGGGGTGCCCACAGGGGGGGGGGGGGGGGGGGGGGGTCACGACGCACTACCACGCTAACCATAATAATGGAAAGGCTACCTACTGTAATGATTGATTAGTAAAACATTTATGTCGTAGTTTTAAATTTATTCACTTTTACGAATTAGCGGGAAGAAAGCATGTTCTATGTTTTAGCATTTTAGCCAAAGGCTCAAGGCGAAAAGTTGCCGGGGGTCCAGGGGGGCGAAGCCCCTCTGGCGGGGTCAAGGGTGGAGCCCCTTGCGAGGCCCGAAGGGCCGAGTTTTCTTGGAGAGGAATACAGCGGTTTTGTTTAAAATAACCTAGGACATCCTTACCTCCTGTATCAAAGTTGTTACTTTATGTGTTGGGTGTTATCCCTTTGTTACAGCTTGCTGTCCTGTAGTCAAATGTTATCCTCTGTTTCTCTATTTTTTGTATGTTTTTCCGCGTGAAGAAGCCCTCGCCTCCGTGTTCGGCCGGTCAGGGCCGGAGAGCCCCGACCGGCCCGGGCCCACCCACCATGACGGCTCCCGGGGCCACCTGCCCATTTCTGAACAGACGGCCCTTAACAGATGTTGTGGAGACTCTCCACACATCCTGGAGAACTAATCGTCAAGGGGGCTGCCCCCGGACCGGCCGGAATCCCCGACCCCTCCCAGCTGTTTTCTCTTGCTTTTCTACATTTTTTCCTTCTTTCTTCTTTTCCAAAACGCATTGAATTGCTTGAACAGCTATGAGACTTCAGTAGGTACTTTTCGAAAAGGCTAACTCAAATATCTATCACAAATTTTTCCAAAAATTCAACTAAAGAAGATATAACACACGAATTCAGAGAGTAAACTATGCTGTCAAAATTGAACGGTCGAGTTAAATTTTCAAGAGAATCAAAAAATAACTTTCTTCTTCCATTATATTTCCAACAAGACATAATGATGTGCTCCAAATTTTCATATTCTCCACATGTGCTGCAGAGCGGAGAGGAGACAGCTTTGATTCGGTGCAGATATGCGTTACACAAGCCTACATTCATTTGGAGTCTTTCCAGTTTTTTATTATTCTCCTGCCATAATTTTGCTGTATCTTCCAGAAAGGTTTAGTTAAAACATTCGTTATGTTTTTGAAGTACCGATTGGAGGATGACCTTGAGTTTTGAATATATATCTTTTGCCACTCTGATCGTGCTACTTTTGCTACAGCTATAACACAATCTTCTTTTGACACTGGGAGGTCGAGCCATGTACCTTGCTAGAGCACCTGCCTTTTCATTTCCTTGAATCCCCGAGTGACCTCTTGACCATGCAAACACTACTTGTTTTCCAGATGATCAGGTTTTCCCACTTGAGTGAGAATGTTTCCTACTATCCGATTAAGTTTCCTGGTCTTGAATGCTCCTTATAATGATTTTATTGCACTCTGGCTGTCTGAAATTACAACTGCTCCTGTAAAGTTGCTATTCGAATAAAATTCTAGCGATAAAAATATAGCAGTTAGTTCGGCTGAATATATTGAGTAAAGACTTGGTAGCTTGAATCCGCGTTCAACACCTTCTTTGGGAATGACGAACGCACAACCGACAGATCCTTCTATAATTGAGCCATCAGTGTATATAGCCATATATCCAGGCCACCTGTCAAGTGTATAATTCTCATGCTCCATATTCGCTAACCTTCTTTTACTTAGATGGCCTTCAAGATAAACAACCTCCAACTTTTGGAAACGATCGCCGTATTTCATCGTATGGATTATATCTCTGCTGTCTGAACTCATACATGTAACTAGGTCTGCAGTTCTTACAAAGCTGTTAATCAGTAGAGGACTCGCTTTCTTCTTCCAGTATTTATGCGTCATATTCCATACAGTCAGTTTCTGCAATTTTTCCACTACCCTACTCTGCTGACTTGCTATTGTTAGAAAAAACCTGTCGGCTAACGTCTGGTATCTGATTTTTAACGGCGGAAGGTGTGTTTCATTCTCCATTGCTTGGATTGGAGAGTTACTTAAAATACCTAAACATAACCTCGTGCATTTGTTTTGGACTTTGATGAGAGCCTGAAATTGCGTTTTGGATGCTTGTGAGTAAAAGATGCTTCCGAATTCCAATCTCGCCCGCACAAAAACTTTGTAGAACAGTAAACTAGTTCCTGGATGTGGTTTGTAACAAAAACTTCTCATCATGTTCACAGCTTTTTCACATTTAACTAACACCGCAGCAATATGTGGCTTCCATAATAACTTCCTGTCTATGGTGAGGCCTAAAAATGTAACGGTATGATGTACGTGAAATGTGTTACTCGCCAATCGTATACAATTGCCAATAGTCTCTCTTCTACGTGTGAAAGGCATGATTTTAGTCTTCTCTGTTGACAGAGATGAGCCGTTTCTATTACACCACCTCAAAAACGACGTCATAGATCCATTCATTTTCAAGCGACAATCTTCCAAGGTAGCACCAACGGTGTATAAACACGTGTCATCAGCATATTGGATAACTGTATAACAGCATACAAGAGGGGGCTCAAAATCCCTCCTTGAGGTACCCCACAGTTAGCTGTTCGAGGTCCGTAAAGTGTTCCGTTTATCCTCAGATATAGTTGTCTATGATTAATGAGCAGGATGATATTTCTTACGAACGCTGTTGGAAGACCTAACAACACCATTTTCTTCGACAGCAACTCAATATTGACGTTATCGTACGCGCCTGCAATATCCAAGAATACCACCATTGCTGAGAGATTCTGCGCCAAGGCGAGCTAGACATCCGTGACCAACAATGCCTGAGCATGCATCACGGATTTGCAGCGTCGGAATCCAAATTGGTTATCTGGGAGTTTTTGATTTCTTTCCAGCCACCATTCCAACCGGAAATTTATCATTCGTTCGCAAGTTTTGAGCACGCATGAAGTTAGAGATATTGGCCGATATGACTCACTTTCCTCGGGATGTTTAAGGATTGGAACCTCTACAATATCTTTCCATTCTTCAGGGAAATCTCCTGTCGACCACATTCGATTGATCAATTGAAGGAACATAGCTAGGCACTTGGTTGTCAGATTTGAAAGGGTTAAATAATGAATTTGATCATTACCTGGTGACGTATCTGCTGAGGTTTTTATGCTTGCCAACAACTCGTTCATAGTGAATGGCGCGTTGAGTTCGTGATTCTCATCCATTTTTAGAGTTAATAATGCAAGTTTAAATCTTCTTGAGGAATTGATGTTTTGATTAGTTACCAACAATTCAAGGTAAACAACAAAATCATTTGTCAAAACTAATAATAATAAACACTGAGTAACTCAAACAATACTTCTAAATATCGCTTTGTTGGCGACACTATGATGGGAGGCAGTATCAGAGAGGCTATGCCGTTGACTCCTCTGATCGGTCTTCAGGTGGAATTTTAATATGATAGAGTTGCCCAATAGATCAAGCTATCAATCTTCTGTTAGGAAGCAAGAGTTTGGCCGTCCTTAGTTTTCATACCTCAAGGTGATGAGTCTCCAATCTGGACCACTTGAGAAACGTAAAGGTTCTTTCTTCCGTGAGTATTAGTATCAAACAGTTGCCAACATTCTGGACATTTGAATATTTATCCCCGTTGGATTGCCTGATGAGTATTTTAGGCAATTTTGAATTGTTAGTTTCTGCTAAATTTCTAGTTTCTAATTTTGTTAATACTTGTTACAGAACAATCTTTTCTAAAGAGATAATTTGATTTTTTCGCTAATGTTCCCTGCTTTCTTATGTGTAGAAGTATTTATCTGTATATTTTTTTAAAATATTGTTTGGACGGTGCCTCACCTTTACTTGGATATTTAACCTTCCAACAATCAGTTCGGCTTCTTGTCCTCCCACCGTTCCCTCGCTTATTTTTTCCAGAGCCTCTTCAATTAGCGCATTTATTTCTTCTGTAATAAATTCTATTTCTGGGTTCATCTTTGTACCTATATTTTCTTCTTTCTGATACCAGTTTTTCAACTACTCTCTAGCGACCAGTTTTCTCTTGTCCGCTTATACGACAAATTATTCGTACTTAACTTAAGTTCTCCTTTCTTATTTTTAGAATTAATAATGCAGGTATAAATTCTCTTGAAAAAACTGAGCTTTTTACTAGTCATAAATCGTCGGCGACGATCCTGAAGAAAAAACGCTTCAAGTTATTACTCAAATGTTTTTTATTTTTGAGTAAGATAGCCCTTCTATGCAGATCATTGGTCTAAGTATAATTATTAAACCCTATATAAGATCAGAACATGGCGCATCGTGCCTCCCGAGAGGGTTTACACCTTTCCAGGTTCCCGCCATTTTACTCTTTACAATAAATGTTAAAAAATTAGATAGGCAAGGGAAGAATATAGGTTCACAGGCCGATCAGCTCGTATTTGTTTCCGTGGTGCTCCAAAGAAGGAAAGATTAAGAAAGAAATTAGCCTCACAGGTTCCGGAGCTGATCTGAATCCCTCTATACATTGTAATTATATCAAGATCTCCGAAAAAAGGAGCTAAACTCTAGGTTTCAGTATCATAAGTCGATTGAAAAACAAATTAGGCTCAGTGGTCCCACAGCAGATCAGTGTGCACTAAAATTGAATTCTTGATATTAAAAAGGTGGTCCATTTCAAATTGCAGATCCGTGGGTTGACATATTTATGCCTTAGATATTGGCACCTGCAGAGGGCTAATTAATGCAATTATTTGAAACTTCTTCATTTTATTAATCCCCCTGATCTCAGTATAACGATACTTTAGTAAGCGGAATATAGTCAATCAAGATGTAGGTAACGTAAAACGTTGAAGTTGATCATTCAAGAAATGGAAAAGTGATGCATGAAGTAATTTATGTTAGCGCACGTTTTTTGCCATTCAATGTCTTCGTCTGAAGCCCCACTATAAGTTGGTTGTCCAGGATGCAATCCTGGCAAATATCCGTGGGACCTCTCCTGGTTCTTCTACAGGTATGGGGCAGCAGCCCTCCATTCAGCAATCCTGCCCTGGGACCTCTGGTCATCTTGAGAACTTGATAACTAAATTATTGAGGCTCAGGAAGCAGGTAGGCCGAATTGAAGGTTATGAGAGTCTTCACCCGCAGACTCTGTCGAGGCAGGCTGTTGAGGGGCCGGATGACTTAGAAGAGGAGGTCGCGATCAAGAGGCAGAGGATCTTCCCACAGGTTGAGGAAGCGATATAGGGCTCAATCAGTAACAGTTACCAATAAAGGATAATTATAGCTAATCATAATGTACACCTATGATGTACAGCTAGGAGTTTTACATTAAACGGCCTGTCATTAAATGTGGCTAAAATTATTACACAGTATTAAAGCGAGGCGTAATAAAACTAAAGTTATTTGTAACATCAGAAATGAAAAACCAGTTTGTTTTTTGTCAGTTGAAAGGGAGGCGTTCTGGCAACACCGCTTTATTTGTCTATTCAATCAATAAAAATACAACCTATCCCATTCCCTTGTTGACATCAGCTCGAATCCCTTTTCTTTCGCAAATCCACTCCCTTCATTCATCTCAAAGATGGCTAACAAAGATTAGGAAACGGCAAGGTTTACGAGCATAAATATATATGTATTTCATGTATTATATGACGGCCCACTTCCTATCAACATTGTGAATCTTATGTGGCGCCCGTAAATCTCATCCAGCTTTCTCCTCGTTCCCTCGAAAATTGGCAACAACTTAGACTCCCATAAATACGCTGGTAGGGATATTTCGTGAATTTGCGTTTCTTATTCCATAAAAGTTTTCGAATCTGTTCATGACTGCGTTGTTTTTAACGTGTTCGAAAAAGCGTCTACTCATTTTTCGTATAAGAATTAGTTAGCGGGGAAATGGTTAGTTAGCATTATCAACGGTAAAATATTTGTTATCTATTACTTACTATATTTGTCTGTCCTATAGTATTACCAATTTATATTTCTAAGTATTGGTTTATAAATATATATAGTAGGTATTACTAATTGGTTGAAAGCTATGAAGCTTTCATTCCAAAGACTAACTAGCAAAATTAAAACTGTTTGAGTTTGTTTAGTTATATCCCCGACAACTTGAGGTTGTGCAGTGACTGATTCAATCAAAACGAAATTCATGAGGTAACCATTCATCTTGGAAGCATCGATAAACTACCCTATAATTCTGATCAGATTAAGTCATTCTAAGAATAGAAGGTTACTGAAAGACGAGACAAAATTATTGAAAGTGATCCATATTACAAATTTATCACACTGTCTGCCATTCGGCAGTGATAATAGTTGGTAATGGTAAGTAAACTGTTTGGTATTCATGGAGCTCTTCAAAACTCCTGAAAATTTTATCAAAATTCGGCTGTATAGCTTCAACATTTTGTGTAAGATAACAAATTTAACGTTCGCGCATTCTTGAAGCAATTGCAGATCTAATAGCATTGAAATCGATAAGCACTCAACATGCTACCATTTTCAAACTATCCCTCAATCTTGAGCAAATTTCAGTCATTAGGTAGTGAGGAGTAGGTGTCACGCTTGGACATGCAGACAGTCTCTCGTATTGTTTATCTGCCGATTTCTTTACGCAAGTTTAGAATGAGTGAAGTTATTTTAATAAGTCTAATAACGCAAATTTTATAAGCCTCAACTTCCCCATTTCTCAGTTCATACATTTCAAAACTCCGTTTATAGTGCACAACTGGTGTGTTATGTCCCAGACAAAAAACAACAAGCAATTGAGATCCAGCACAAATGTTGCCACGTCCCCCATACTTCTAGGGTTTCCTCTAATTAGGTTTTACTCGTATGGAGTTCTGAAACGGATAGATGCGTAGTTATTTCCTCTCTCGGTTGAGTATTGTCATTCGATCGGGTTCTATATCTAGATCGAGACAAGGAAATCCCTCCAAAAAAAAAAAAAAGTAATGGGACTGTTTGGGTATGCGCAGAGGCCGCACACCGTGTGACAGTTCCCGCGAGATCCAAGGGAATGCGCTGCCGTCGCTCCGTTGTTTCCCAACGGGCGTCGGGCGCTTCTTCCCATGTTTTCGAAAGCCCGCGTTTGGCGATGGATGGGTGATCCAAGAACTGGAAAACCTATCTTCTCCGAACGTAGCATATAGGTATGCTATTAGTACGAGTTGTATCTCTTATGGTACTGTCACTCTCCTCTCTCTATCTATGAGTGTGGATTTAGGCCCCCATTGTACCTACGGGGCGCCTAAGTTCATTACAACCGCTAATACAGTGCAATGAAATGTATGTACGCTACCATCAGTTAATAGACACGTAGTACGTCAATTGCCATCATGAGTTTAGCGAAAATGCTGGTTCCTAATAAGCACCAAATTTCATTCGGAATAGAAACTAAAAGAGTTAGGTATGTGTGTTGAAATTATTTAGCTTTGTTCGTGCAAGATGCCTGCAAACACCCTCGCGATGAAGTTCGGAGAAGAGCATCTTAAAATTCTAATACATACTTTTCTCGAAAGAAGTAGACGTCAGAAAGCAACTGAGATTATCATATACGCGTGTTTGCGCCAAGTTTGTATAGACGCAGAGACTTAGGTTCTACCCTTGATTGCACCCTAACACATTGTTTGTTTTGGAGAAAGTGCCATGAAATTACGTGACCTGGGTATATAACAATCTAATACATGTGGCGTGGAACCCCGTGGGATCAACACCAAACTCAGTAAATAATTGAATGATCGTATTTTCTACGGCAAGGCGCCAATCCCTTTGTCATTTTTATGTCCATTCGCCATATTTTTGTTTACAAAATCAAATGAAAATCGGCAGAATTAGACTTGTCAAAGGGATTTCACTTATGCACAAGAGTGGATCATCCAGTAATGAAACAAGATGACGTAAACGGTATTCATAGTATTACGTCAATTACCAACAATAAAATTATAGGTACTTACCATCCATATTTGAGCAACGCTGATTAAAATACCTATTGTAAGTGAAGGAGGAGATCTATGATGATATGAAGTTTTTGATTGCTTTCAGTTGAGTGAGGTGATTTTTTTGCTGACCAAAACAATGAATTTCAACTTCAATTTTGAAATCAAGTTTGAAATTAGCCAGTATTATAGCACAGTAAACAGACTAAGATTTGAATAATTATTTGCTACAATTAATGTAGATCACTCTTTACTCCCACTGTAGAGTAAGTCGATATGGTTTCAATATATCAGTCTCCAATTTAATGCTCAAACCTCAACCTTAGAGTCTTGAAATTAAAATCTCGTAACTCCGTCCCAAAGTAAGTACTTTCGGTCGAAAGATGGAGAATCTTACGGTGTTATCGTTGGGAGGGAGGGCTCCATTCAAGGTGGTTTGACCTAACCGGTTTAAACCTAATTTTCAATCTACTCGAGCTTTCCTTCTAAACGGGAAAAGAGGTTTTGAAAGCTCAGGGAAGTCGGGAAAACCAAAAGTTATCCCGATCGTTCTTAACGTTTCAGATGTACGTAGGGTGAACTGCCCAGTAGATGAACGGTACCCAGTAGATGAACATGCTGGCTTTTAAATTGGAATTATAAGGCTTGTAGTGTGTAAGGGTCTTCAGTTTCAACTGTTCCGAGTCCTCAACGCTGTCCGAAGGCTCATCAAACTTTAAGGTAAGTGATCTACCTCCTCTCAGAAATTGATGTTTTTTGGCTCTCTAAATTATGCCAAAAGTTGTTTTCTTGTTTTCCTCACATGTCAAGACATAAAGCATTCTAGGGTCAATGTTTAAACATGATAAATGTTGGAGGGGAGCAAGATAACGTAGTTTACACCCTGGGTTTAAAATAACACTGAAATCCAGAAGATGAACGGGTGTTCATCTACTGGTTTATCTTGAGACGAGTTAATTCACTGAGATTTATGAACAACCATTTCGGTAGTCACTATCCCACCATTTTTTGTTTTGGTGTATGGTTAAAATGTCTAAACTACCTGTAGATGAACGGGGTTTCCTGTTGCGGGTCTCCATGTTCATCTTTAGGCTGGGCTCTAGTTATGTGCGCACCAATGCATGAACAGCTAACAATAATTGATATTTTCTTGTAGCAATTGTCCATTATTTACTTTTGTTTAATTTTTAGATGTCGAGGAACAAAAGTAGATATGAGGTAGAAGAAACAAGCAAGGCAAGATATGCAGGTGAGCGAAGACAGCTCTTCAAAGACACAGCAGAAACACTGGTAAAAGCAGTTTCGGAAGTAAAATGTGGTGAGATTTCACTGAACGACCTTTCGTCACTAAAACCATCATAACTCCCTTAATTTGCTGTGTAGATTAAAATTTGATGATACCGTTGGAAAGAGCATTAAACTTCCTATTACATAAATGCCTGACCTTTTTTAAGAATTAAGGTTTGAGACATGAAAAAGCCCTCTAAAAAGCTAATTCTTCCTAGTTTGGGAAACCTTGAATTTTTTCAATCGGGAACTGAACTATGAGAACCAATATTTTTTCAAAATGACAGAACGGTAAAAGTTCCAGACATGCAGCATGATCGGATGAGCGAATTTTCATAAATTACCTATCATAATATAATGAGCTAAATTGTATCGACATTTGGGCAATTTGAGTACAAAGAAATTGTGAAGAACCAATTTTATGGCCAAAACTCATGCTAAATAAGATTCATTAAGTTGCATCTAGCATTTTGTGCAACTGGATCCTCAAGACGAGAAGAAAAAGAAGAATATCCCGACCGAATATTGCATTGCATGGACATTGCACGAGAAATTAAAAAAAAAGGAAACTGGAAGAGAAAGAAAAGTTTCACAAAATCAAGCTGGACAAAAAACGTAAGAGAGAAGAAAAAAAAATGGAACAACAAAAGAAACAACTGAAAAGCGGGAGAAAAAAAGAAAGGTAGCAAAGAAGAGAGGTCGAAACCCCGAAAAATATAATAATTCAGAAGAATTCATATGCCCTTGGTGAGGCGAAATGTATGAAAACCCATCTAACAACGAGTGGATATAATGTGCTTTTTATAAAGTGTAGTGGCATAAAATTCGCACTTTTTATAGCTGCCAAGAAAATTTCAATAGTGTTACGTGTGAGTCCAATTGATGAAGGCAAGTTCGTTTTGCAGTTTTCAAGTTTTTTTCCTCACTTTTACAATTTTTAATGTGTTTTCTCAAGATCAGTTTTTTATGTGATGTACTGCGGCTTAAGTATTATTTTGTACGAAATTCAAAAATGTGTTGAAATACATTTGAATAATATTGTTGTACCTACCTGAATTCCTTCTTAGGTACCTAGATATTTAGGTATATACAAGAAGTACCAACTTGTTCATCTACTGGGTCTTAAACGTACATATTATATTGGAGTTTGCTGTTCATCCACTGGGTGAAAATGCATTTCTTATTTTATTTTCGTTATTTTTTCTGAACCGTTGTTTCAGTTGTTTCTATTTGACTTATTATTTTTTCTGTTGTCATTTATTTCTAAAGCACTTATTAAACCTATTTTTATAAAGAAATGTTCTTAGCACGTGGTATTACGATGGTTTCTTTTGGTGGGAATTAGAACATTTGGGTTCAGCACTCTCGAAAACTTGTAGAAAGCTTGTCAAAAAGGTGATTGGCAAAAGCTTTAGCTTTTTTGAGCACTTTACATATGTCAGACTCCCCCCGCCCCTTTTTTAATCAGAACAACTGATTCCGCAAGGTCATGTTAAAATAGATGATGAAGCTATGCCACTCAAAACCTTTTTGGTTCATTATTTACAAAAAAGAACCTTTGTAATGAACCAAGAACAAAAAATATACGCCTTCCTCAAAATTTTTTGGTTACGTTTCAAGATGCGTGGAATCCGAAAATGAATTTAAAAAACGCTGTACTTTATCACACAAAGGTATATTATTATCCGAAAATATATTATCCGAAAATGAATTTTGAAAACGCTGTAACTTACCACACAAAGATTTATTATTAGTTTTTTTCCCCTTAGTTTAATGGTTTAAGCCTCATCTCAACACAGGGTCATTTGCGGAAACAAAAGGTTTTTTATTTCTGTATTAGACGGAGACCATTGGTCTACAATTATTAAACCCCATATAATAGTATATCACCAAAACTTGGAGCTTCGGGTCTCCCAAACGGGTTTGCACCTTTACAGCTCCAAGACCAAAAAACTTTAAGCATTTTAAGAAATGTCGAAAAATTTAGAATTGATGTAGAGAAAAAAAAGGAAATAAGAGGTAGGTCAAAGAACAAAAGAAATTAGCCTGAGAGACCCCTCGGCTGATAAGTGCGTGAAAAGCTGACTTGTCATCAATGTTGATATACGAACCAACAGGGAAAATTAATGGAATTAATTGATAGATCTACTCATTACTAGTCCTAGATTTAATTACAACGAAGGGCAACGCATTTTTGTAGGTACCCAACAACTGGAAAAACCTTTGCCTAGTTGGATGTGATAATTGCCGCCTCGTGTCCGTAACACGAATGCAGAGATCATGGAAGTGTTTCAAATGATCCGGAAATTTTCAAGCGGAAAATAATAGATCAAGAAGTAGGTAGCGTAAAACGTCAAAATCGGTCAATTAGAAATGAGGCGGGACGTAATTTACGTTTTCGTACGTGCAGAATTAAGTAATAATTTTAGAACGCTGATCTAGGACCATCTACAGTCTAAACGGCACATTACCTTAAAATGTCATCAAAATCGAATGAAAACTGTGATAATTATGCCCATTACAATGATTACTCATTGGCGTATACACAACAGGTAAAAATGATACGATCATGTTGAAATTGATATGGGTTGATCAAATGTCCTTCTCCTAACTATTTTCCTGATTTGAGCGAGAATGAAACACTAAAGCGCGAGGAAATTATGCTTAATGGGCTTGACGTTTGAGCATGCGTAGAGTGAAGTATTAATTTGGGAACAATGAAACTGGCACGGTACCATCTACACCCTAACCCGCGCATTCCCTGAAAGTTTCAACAAAATCGGATGAAATCTGGAAATTGTGGAAGTTGTGATGTTGTTGGTTGTTGTTATTATTTCCTTTGTAACAAGGATTTACATTTGCACATGCGTAGAAGCTTCTGAATGATCATACTGAAATTGATATAGAACGCTCAAATTGTCTTTTCCCAACTATCCTCCAAATTTGAGCGGGATCGGATGACTAGGGCGTATGATGCTTCATGGCATTTACGTTCGCGCATGCGCAGAGTGAATTATTCATAATTACGTAGCTTTTTCTCAACACCTCAGCAAGTTTCGGGGCACGAACCGCTTTCAGGGTATGAAGTTTTTTCCGTCTTTTGGCCAATTGGCCACACTAAGCGGCGTACCAACGGAAAGCGGACGGATTTTTCTTTTTCGCTTATTGGATTCTAGAAACGTAAAGTAACAAATTTCGAGTGGGGGGGGGGGGGGGTTATATTTTTTTCTTGGTCGATTACTAAGGCTCAATATTGAAAATAATAAATCCGTCCGTCCGTCGTTCAGAGCTTTTCTCCAAAACTAATGGACCAAAGTGAAACTCGGAGTCATAAATCAGATATATGGAGTCTAGTTGGGCCTAGAAGCTCAGCGTCAATGTCGATCAACCCTAAAGAGTAGCATTAAGCCTGAAATATTCAAAAATCGTGGTCTCTAAAACTTTCAAGGTAACAGTACCTACTGTTTTTTGGATGTTAACCATAGATATTATCCTCAAGAATCTAATGAACCAACCCGGATCGCTGTACCTTCAACCGTTTCTTCTCCCTAAGGGCTGAAACATCACCAAGAAACACCAAACGCATACAGAGAGAAATGACCCCCAGCCAAAAGACATATCCATGTCAAAACCCCAGTTCATGAGAGGGGTTTCTCTCATAAATCAAGCATTCTAATTTCTCCCTTGATGGGAAAAACAAAAGATCATGGATATGTCTAGTACCTACTGCTTACCAGTTGGTACCTACTACTCAATTGTATACCAACCATGTAGTGCCTTCTTTTCACAAGACTATTCCATTATGGTTACAAAAAAATATTAGTTTTTAACTAAGAGTAATAAATCAGCATTCCTTGACACTACAATGGCTTAGAGGTCATGGAATGTCGTGGTAAAATTAGAGCATTCCAAAAAGTGGCGAACGATTTTCCTACTATGAAAACTATGGGAGTTACTCTTCCCTAACGCCTTGGTTGTACGTGAAAATCTATTAGAGAGTTTTTGTTCTTCCCGTAAGATTTTTTCCCGTTGACGTGTAGAGCAGCGTCTAGAGCAAGCAGCTGGAGATGCTAGCTCTTCACGTGATTTTTACGCGTATTTCTACACGTATACATGAAAAACCAATCGCTAACGTCACGTTAACGTCTCTATAAGTGTTTCAGAAGCTGTTTCGTATTCTTTTCGTACAACCTATTCTTATTTAAATAATTAATTGCTTTATAATTATTTATAAATACATAATTATAAATACATTTATTGCTTAGGTACCTTAAATGGCTGAATTTTGTAGCGGAGCACTTCACTATAACCTCTCGACGTGTTGACCAACCAACGTGTTGTTGGCAACCAGACAGTAGTTGTCTTTGCTGATAACTGCGTAACTGCGGTTACCTTGATCACACTGAGTACCGGCAACTGTTGTTACCTTTGCGTCAGGCTATGATGACTACCCGTAGGCCGAAATTCCAACGAATGCATTTTCCCGTGCACGTGCAGATAGGCCTTTTTCCCGTACACGCGTAGTTCTACACGTTGACGTGAAGATTCGCGCATGCGCAGTTGGTATTTCAGTCTTTTCACGTACACGGGTAGAAAATTACGGGAAGAACAAAAACTCTCTAATGTGCCGGTCGGGAAAAAAAGTGTCGGTCGGGTAAAAAAGTGTTGGTCGGGAAAAAAAAGTGTCGCGAAAAATTCCTTGACCCCCTGCCAAAAGACATATCCATGTCAAAAATACATCAACACGGGAGTGAATCGCAACTGGTTAAACATGGTAAAAAACGTCTGGAAAACCTTGCGACCGTATCAGTTGATATAATTCAATGTAATTCTCATTTCACGAAATCGAGTTTATTATAACTCACTTAATAACTTTCGTCACATGCAGATGGCCTGTGAAATTTAAGAAAGTAGGTGATTTATTTTACCTCATTAATTTTTAGTAGGTGAATCCCGATCCTTGTATCCGAAGGACTAGAAAAGAGGTGATGTTTTTATTTAATTGCATTATTTCTAATCTACCTACAGAAATGTATTAGGTAATTGTAATTAAGGATTTAATGTGCAAGAAACAACATAGTTTCAAATCAATATGCAATCAACGTAGTCCCCCTATATGCCGGGTAGATGACGTTTTCATTACGCGTAAGGTTTTGGGGTCATGGTGCTGAAAAAGGTCCACTTGCGAGGTGCGAAGCTCCGAGTTTCGATAATAGGTGTATCATAAACGGGGTTTAATATTGAACAAGGGCTATCCAATACAGAAATAATAAACCTTTGTGTAATAATTTGCAGCGTTTGTATGTTTTAGATTCTCCACCGATACCTGTTTACTTTGAACCCATCAACAAATGTTTATTTAAGGTCTTCAGGTATTACGTACTACGTGACTCTTTTAAATGTATGATTATTTCCTTTGCAAAGGTTTATACTAATCATTAGGATGAACTTTTCTTTTTATACATATTATCTGTTATTATATTTCAAAATCCCGTTCGCATGTGAATGGCAAAGGAACTTTTGTCCTTTTCAGACACAAATTGGTCTGCGAATCCCACTTTTTTCCTTCACTCGCAAAGAGAGATTTACGAGGAAGTTCAGAGAGAAAAACCCCTACCTATTACCAGAATGGGCCACTCTAAACTGATCTTTCCAGTCTAATTTAGGTTATAATTGGGCCTTCAGCCGAGTAAAGATTAACCCCTGCCTTCTATTCTCTGTTCCGCGAGGGTCGACTTTGGACAAAATGATGAGCTTAGAATTGGCTGTCTGCCCGAATGAAGGGTCAGAAAAACTTGTTCCGTGGGGTTTCGATGCCCATAAATACTATTTGCTGGTACATTTAATTTATAGGTCAACTTGCGAAAAAACTAGGTTCTTACATCCCATTACGAGAAGAGTAGATTTTTTCTCTCTAGAAATAATTTAACTGCTATAGTCAAATTAATAAGCTTAGATATTACAAAGTTATAGTTGAAATTGAAACTATTGCGATTGGCAATATTGTAATGGAATGTATTAAATTGATTTTGGTTTCAATAAGACCATGATTAGTTCAACCACTGATTATTAATTTTATTGAGTTAATTAAGGTAATGCGTGCCTTAATATCACTTTCGGAGATAATCTATTATTAAAAACTGTCCTAAAATATTAATATATCAGATCCATGGGGCATGGTATGCCCTATTCATATCTAGTGTCCAATCGGAGGGCTCGTAATTTGAGCCAATAAGAGGCCACCCTGTGAGGGTGTACCCTACGACCCAAGTGGTCGCAAAGTGTACTACGGTTGTTCGTCCCTAGGATAGGTAAAAGTTCACACGTAGTCCAGTATAGTTTATGGGGTTTGATGGTTACATCACCATCCCCTCCCTAAATTTTAGATGAACATATAACAAAATTTTTAGATACAATAGACGATTAAAAGGCAAATTTAACTTAAGAGGTACTTCATATTAAAATAATGGATCACAGACTGAATCTAAATTAATGTAGTGACTTGAATATCTCTTAAGAACCGTGACTTGAAAATTTACTTGGAAATTTATTTGAAAAAAAAAAAAAGCAAAAAAATTAACATAGACAGGTCAGCCAGAAAATTAATCATTAATTACAATAGAGGACTAATGGAATTTATCAGATTATTGCCCCCATGGTAAGGGTCTCATCACTGGAGGAACCTTAGATCGCAATGGAATGGCCGTAAGTAGCCCCAGAGCGAGTCCTGGACGGGGAAGGAAGGGCAGGATAAGTAGCCACTCCCCGTTGGCTGGGTAACTGTGGGGCTGGAGGCAGCATTTCGAGCGGAACATATTGTTTTTGAGGACGTGTTTTTAGCTGAGCCCTATGAACAACGTGTTTGGAGTTGGAGGAGCTTACAGTGACTTCATAAGTTGATGGGGATAAAATCCTTGAAATAACCCCCTTTTACCACTGTGCTGGATGTTCTCATGCGGGTGTAGGAGAACCCACACTGGCCTAGAGTTAGTGAAAGTAAACGTTGTTAAGTGCGAATTTTGGTGGACTGAGGTATCTTACGTGAAATTTGTGATATTGGTGTCTTGGGGTGAAAATTGAGCAACATTAACTTAGGAGCCTTCCCTGTGGTTGTAGATGGGGTTGGCCTATATGAGGCTAACGCATCCCTCAAAATATTCTGTGGTGGGACTGCAGGGGAGACTACAGAGAAATTGCGTTGTACATTTTTAAAACCGTTCAGCCTGACCATTGGAACGAGGGTTGAACGGGGAGAATATTTCAGTTTTACTGTACGTAATTCGCTAAACTTTTCAAAATCAGAGCTTGAAAATGGGGGGCCATTATCCGCTACCAATGTACCCGGCATCCCAAAACGAGAAAATACTTCTAATAGGAAATTTGACACATTTGCAATGTTAAAATACGGTACTAGGGCTGCCTCCGGCCATTTTGAAAAGTTGTCTACTAGAAGTACATAGTCCGCCCCCCAAAATGAAAGATATCTATGTGGACCCGCTCAAATGGGTAAGTGGCTGAGGGCCATGGATTGCGAAACTTTGGCTCTGGGTTGTGGGGTGCGAATTAGGCAAAAAGATCATAGGATTGAGCAAAAACTGTGATATCCTGATCAATGGCTGGCCACCAAATGTACGACCTCGCCATCATCTTCATTCGAGAAACCCCCGGATCCCCATTGTGCAGGATCTATAATATTTGACTTTTCCAAGCTTCGGGGATGACCACTCGATCATGGCGAAAAATACAGCCGTGGTCCAAAAACAATTCATTTGTATTCCTAAAAAACTGAGATAGAGATTCCCCAGGTCCTGCGAACCAATTTCCCTTAATCCGTGAGATAACCTGTTCAAGAAGGTGGTCCCTGGCTGTGGACTTAGCAATGTCAATCAACTTCAGCTGTGGGAGGAGCGTGTGTAGGAAATATCATTCTGTGATCTTTAATTGCTGAGAGCTGGGGAGCCTTGATAGTGCGTCTGCATGTGGAATTAGTTCCCCCTTTTATGTATAATAGTATAATTGTATGAAGACAGAATTTCCGCCCAACTCACTAGTCGGGCCGATGCAACAGTGGGCAAAATCTCATTTTCCGAAAAGATAGTTTTAAGCGGTAGATGATCAGTTTCAATAATAAATTATCTACCATATAAAAATTTAAGGAATTTTTTAAATCCAAATATAACAGCATAAGCTTAATTGTGCAGCTGCGAATAATTCGTTTGGGCATAATTTAATGTAGCAGACTCAAATGCTATGAGTAACAGTTTGTCGTTATGCTTATGGCAAAGCCCTGCCCCAACGCCTATTTGACTTGAGTCCACAGAAAGAACTAACGGTTTAGCTGGGTCAAAAAGATCTACCTTATCAAGATTTTTCAGACAGTAATTTGTTTGCTTTTTCAAAAGTTGATTGATGCACTGATGTCACTGCCAGGGCGTCTCCTTGCGAAGCAGTGAATGTAATGGGGCCACGGTGTCGGAGGGGTACGCCAAAAAATAGTGAAAAAAGGTCAGCAGTCCAAGGAAGGCTCTTAATTGAGTTATATTAGTTAGAACAGGCATTTCCTGCAGGGCTTCGTTTTGATGGGCTTGGAAAACGACCATGCGCGGAGATCTCAAACCCCAAATATTCCAATGTAGTCACAAAAAATTCGCATTTGTCAAAATTGATTTTAACATTGTATTTATTAAGAATGGACAAAACTTTTCCCAACCTGTTATTGCACTGTGGCTTGTCCCTCCCCGCCAATTGAAATGTCATCTAGAAAAGCGGCCACCCCTTCCATGTGACCTAAAATTTGGTCCATAAAATTTTGGAAATCAGGAGGGGCGGAGGCTAGCCCAAAAACTAGTCTAGTATACCTAAAATGCCCAAAGGCTGTATTGGCATTCTGGGTGGACTAACTGTAAATACGCATTTGATAAGTCGAGCCTGACAAATACGGTACACTCGGTGAATTAATGGACAATCTCGTCTGGCCGTGGAAGCGGGTACATATCTGTCCGGAGTTGTGGGTTTAGGGTAAACGCACCAGTAGCTGACACCCTTAAGAAATTTTCTCGAAATGCTGAGATGCTACAATTTAAAAAATGAAATTATTGAATATTTCTTTTTCCCATTTGCTTGGGACAACTTTCCAGCTTGCTATCCAGCCTTCAAAAAGTAAGTAACCTTGAATCAAAGTGAAAATAATAACAAATTTCTTGAAAAGTTCTGATGTGCCTAAAGCTGACACTCTACCTTAGGTACATTCAAAATAGGTAACTTAGAACAAAATCGGTAGTCAAAATCATAGCAATTGTCAGTACCTATGGCAAATAGGTGAATTAACTGACCCAAGTATTTCAGGTATTTACTTAGTGGTAAACTGCAATGAATGTATCGAATACAGTTGACATAAAAATTGTCTAAAACTAGAAGTGGCTCACTCAGCGAAATAGAGATGGAGCTCGTTTAAAAAGGAACATTAGTTACAGCTTTAGGAAACTGGTACCTCACATTTAAACCTTTACCGAAAACTAATGGAGGAGGCTTTTTCTTCTATCGTTATCAAATGTTTGTCAAGGACTAGGTATATTCTCACTTTTCATAATATATATTTCTCATGCGATTTAATGGTCTCAGTGCCAACGCTCTGAATGTCCCATCTTTTTGTTGACCATAGACTTCATAAACTCTTCTAGGTTTTTCGGAATTTTTCAATGAGATAATTGCATAATTTCTTTCTTCAATTGAATTCGGAGAATTTTTCGGACACAATCTGTTGAACTCAGTAACAACATTGTTATTGCATCTCATCTTCATATTGTTGGCATTCTTAGGCAGATTGGGATGCTTGCAGAGGATTTCTGAAGTGTCAGCATTGGTTGGCATCTATTCATTTTCTTCACTGCATTTTCGTTCTTCAGGTACGCTGGTGATGTGTGTCTGAACCCCTTCAGCAATTTCTCCAAGTTCGTCGTTGTTGTTCGAATCATTACTGCAGCTGTTGTTTGGCAATGTCAACTCTTGAGGGAATGGATCCATATCTCTATCAGCATCAATTGCAGAGTCTTCCGACTGTGCGCAGTCTTCTTCGCTTCCTCCAGATGGAATCCATTCTTCTTCACTGGACGATGACTGCAGCTTCTGATTCCTGTTATTCTTTTTCCCTACTGTTCCGGCTTTATTTCAATTCGACTTTTTTCGCAGTAACTCTTGTTTTTCTTGATTCTTTCTTAACCTTTCCTCAGCTCTCTTCCTTTTATTTTCTTCATCGTCTTTTTTCGTCTGTTCTTTCTTTGTATTATACTCTCTCCAAGAATCGGAAATTACAAAGCCTGGGTAGCTTCTCTTCTTAGATTTCTTTTTAGGAAGCTCTGGCCAGGGCAGTGCCTTTTTGAAAGGGCTTGGGAAGTCATTGAGAGGAGTTTCAGGAATAGAGGTATTGCTCGAATTAGGCTCATGGGTTTGAGAGGAGGTAGGCTCATCTTGGTGAAGTAGGTTTGTGGGTGGATCATCATTAGCAGCCCGAATTTCACACTCTTTATCCACTATTTCAATGACCTCTTCTATGATAAAAGGAGCTAACTGTATATCATCTGGCTGTAACCTGAGAATTCTTACCGTTTGGTCGAGTTTCCACCATAAGTCATGTAGAGATTTGTCATCATCTGAATTTTTCAGCAACGCAGCTTTCTCTCCCCCCCCCCCCCCCCCCCCCCAATGGTTTCTTCTATGATTCTGTGGGCAGTTTTGGTATCTGTTAGTCTATCTGAGTCTTTTTTGTCACTATTACACTTCTGAACACTGTTATTAACATGTATCATGTTTTAGCCCTGGGGTCCTAGCAATTTTTGCGCGTCAATTTTGCGCGTTTTTTTCCGCGCAATACATAGTGGAGAGACGTACGAAATTTCGAGCGTCGATTCCGAGCGTCGATTCATCCGCGCACGAAACATAGTGGGGAGATATTTCTCCCTGGGGTCCTAGCAATTTTTGCGCGTCAATTTTGCGCGTCAATTTTTTTCCGCGCAATACATAGTGGAGAGACGTACGAAATTTCGAGCGTCGATTCCAAGCGTCGATTCATCCGCGCACGAAACATATAGTGGGGAGATATTTATTGAATTTACACTGAATATTAAAATCTAATTTAACACAACGATATTTATTTTAATATTGCAATTTAACATAACGATGCTTATTTCTGTTCTAGAACCAAAAATTTCAACCATGTGTCGTGTTTTTGACGAAAAAAACAGGAAAAAAAAACAAGTTCATAGAATTTCGAATCAATATCGAGGAGAAAACATGATACATGGTTGAAATTTTTGGTTCTAGAACAGAAATTTTCGTGTGGAATTGTGATGGAAGATAGCAAAGGTTTAAGATCAAAGGGTTTGTCATTGTCTAGTAGCCCAAAAGCCCTAGGGAAAGAAGAAATGAGGTCCTGGGAGGAGAATTTATCGATAAAACGGCAGGGGGTGGAAGCAGGGCAGAGGCCCAATTTGGATTTAAAATTTGAAGGGCATCTCTCCCAAAAATAGCTGAGAGGGTAGCTCTGCCGCTACATATAATGTGGGATGAAAGGCAGATTTAGCCTCTAGCAGCTTCTAGACCCTCTTCTAGAAAAATGCACTTTAACACAGCCTATGACATGCAGGGAGGAAGCTGAGGCCGTTGAAACAACCATTCGCAGGGGCCTAATGTAAACTTTAGGTATTGTCGCAAATGCGAGATTTCTCTAAATTACAGTTCGGATACTTCAATATTGAAACTAAATTCACTGGTTTCGGCAAATGTTAAAAAGTAAACAACAAGTGTTGCTAATTAGAAAAATATAGTTTTTGCTTGAATTTTCAAAGTAAAAGGTTGTACTTTTTTCTAAAGTAAAAAAGCTATTAGTTAAAACATAAAAGGGAAAGAAGATTGATCCACAATAATATTGTAGATACAATAAGTGGTAGCAGAGCGTGGTTGTAATGTCTGAGTCCGAAATTTCTGGCCTTCGGTATTATCGAAGAAGGCTAACTGATTTAATAAGGGAGATCCAGGAAAAGTTAGGAGAAGCCAACATCATGACCTCAAGTCAAGCTGCTTCAGAGTTAGAAAAGGTGGAGAGACTATTTAATTTGATGGATGGAATGAATACAGCAATATTGCAATTTGCAAGATCATCCCGAAGATGTCAGATCAGCTATGAAGATGATCAGAACGAAACGTTTGCAGCAACAGTTGAAGCCCAGATGTTGATGGCACAACTTCACCAACTTGCACGAGTGCAAACGACTGCACAAACAACGATCCAGAGTGAAATGATCCAAACACCCGTCTGCATGAAACTTCCGAAGCTTACAATTCCCCAGTTTTCAGGTGACCTCCTGAAATTTAGTGAGTTTTGGCAAATTTTCGAATTACACATACATAGAAATCCTAGGCTAAGTCAGGTAGAAAAATTCCACTTTCTCAGTTCATATTTGGAAGGTCCTGCAAAAAATTGCATTTCGGGAATTGCTATGAATAGTGAAAATTATAGTACGGCAGAAGAGATTTGGCGATAATCAGGTTCTGATAGCTCGGCATCACCAGGAATTAAGAAAGATAAAAAAGGCTAATGATACAGTAATAAGTTTACGAGAAACGTTTGACAACATTGAGAAGCATGTGAGGAGTTTAATCAATTTAGGTCAAAATGCAAATCAAGATATTTTTGTATCAATCATTTCAGAGAAATTTCCTGCACAGATCATGATAAAAATCGAAGAAAATCGAACGGAGCATATGACTACCGAACTCCTCCTTCGTTCGCTCAAAAAGATTATCACGGCACGAGAAAGAGTTTTGGCTATGGCAGGAGACTCAATTACTGACGCTTCTGGAATCACTCGTAACAATAACCATTTCACTACCGAATCTCTACTTGTAAATAACAATGAAAAATTGGTCTTAAGATGTATATTTTGTACAGGAGAACATTGGAATGATGAATGTGACGTATTCCTCACCCTGGACGCAAGACGAGAGAAAGTAAAAGGGCGTTGTTGGATTTGTTTGAAAAGAGATCACACTAGGACAAATTGTTCTTCAAATATTGTATGCTTCCACTGTAAATCATTCAAATCCCATCACCGTAGCTTATGCCCAACTCTTTTTCAGACATCATCTGCACGCAATGACGCTCAATCATTCACGCCTAAAGCTAATGATATTGCAGGAATAGCAGAACCAGGAATGATGGCTTGCACGGAGAAGGTTTATATGCAGACGGTTATGTGCCAACTAGAAGATCCTCAAGGCAGATTCAAAGTGAAAGTCAGAGGGTTGCTTGACTCGGGGAGTCAAAGAACATATATCACGGAAAAGGTAATGAGGGAATTAAGAGTTCCAGTTCAGAGAAGAGAAATCTTGTCAGTATTTGTATTTGGTAGAAATCAGCCCACTCAGGTAAACACATCTACTGTAGCAGTAAACTTGAAATGCCAAACGGATGTAAATGTAATTCCATTAATTAGTGGGAAAGTATGTCAAAATGCATTTTATGATAAATCTTGGGGAATAGAACTGTCAGACGATAATCCTGAAGCGCCAATAGATATTCTCATAGGAAATGATTATTTTTATGACATAGTATTGCCCATTCAAAAGGTAATTCACCCTGGATTATACGGAATTAAGACTAAGTTGGGTTGGGTTCTCAGTGGGAGATATTCTTCTGAGCTACGAGAAACTGAATCTTTTTCATTTATGACCTATACTGTAGAAGAAAACAATACCTTTGACATGGACATAATAAATTGGGTTAAACCAATAGTACTTCCCACTAAGGATGAGTTAACTCGCAGCAACATAAGGCAGCTGTGGGAATTGGATACTCTCGTAATAACGAAGCTCATTACCAAATTGACGATTTAGCTATACAGACATTACATGAAAATAATTCTTCTTGGGAAGTTAGCTTACCAATTGATAAATTGGAAGAATGGAAACAGGTTAAAACTAATTTGATAAAAAAATCTAATGTTAGATTGGATCGGTTCCTATACCGAGAAGAGAGTGCCGAACTGCACTGTTTCGCCGAATTTGATGCTTTTAAATCACTTGGTCCACATGTAATCACCGATTCCTGGAGAATAGGACAGGAACTTTCAGAAGCATTTTGGAAGTCTCGGAGAGATGAATACTTGGCGAGTCTAAGAGAATGGAGGCAGCGTATCATCAAACAAAACAAGGGTGCTGTAGAAGCTGAGCCTAGAGTCGGCAGCGTAGTCCAGATCGGACAAGATTCACCCAGAGCAAAATGGGAACTTGGAAGAATAAAGAATCTTGCAACCAGATGGGAAGAGCCGAACAGCCCTGGTTCAGCTACACAATGGAAAGATTTTGGTGAGATCTTTAAGCCAAATCTATCCACTGGAGTTGGATGACTAGCACGTGGCCGCCGGAGTGTCGCAAATGCGAGATTTCTCTAAATTACAGTTCGGATACTTCAATATTGAAACTAAATTCACTGGTTTCGGCAAATGTTAAAAAGTAAACAACAAGTGTTGCTAATTAGAAAAATATAGTTTTTGCTTGAATTTTCAAAGTAAAAGGTTGTACTTTTTTCTAAAGTAAAAAGCTATTAGTTAAAACATAAAAGGGAAAGAAGATTGATCCACAATAACAATGTAGATACAATAGGTAGCAAAGCCTGGATGGTGGCAGCGTCAATGATAGTTATGGAACTACCTGAATCTATTAAAAACAATATGGGAGCGCTCCCTTTAATGGAAAATTTTTCATATAGAGGGTCAGGGTAAGAAATAGCAAATGAATTGGTTTTTGCACAAGAATTAAGCTCTGAGGGTCTAACGTATATTCGCACAATTTGATTTCCTAACGCCAGTGGGAAATTTGTCCTTAGCTAGCCCGAAAGGTTCCTCCTCAGCAAAAATTTCAAAGCCTAAATTAATTTTTTCCACAGAACTTGATAAAGCTTCATCATTCTAGAGCCCTGAAATTTAGTAAACAGCCTCTTGGGGACTCGTGGAAGTGATGCGAGGAAATCAGATCAACTGCGTCTTCTTTTCGTTCTATTCTTGCTTAAAGAATAAAAGTACAAAATATTTGCATGGTGTTTTTTTTTTTTTCAATACATAATTCAATATTTTTTCGTTTTAGGTTGTACCTGTCAACGAGTTTGTCAACTTTTCTCTTTTCTTTTTTAATTTCTTTCCTAATGGCTGCGCATCCTCATTGGGGCATACCTATATAACCAGTGTTTAAAAAAATTGTAAAGCTATAACACGGAGATATTATAGTTCAATGCGAAATGGCATATTTGCGGTCACAAGCGAATGCCAGCACAGCAGAATTTCAACTTATTACGACGTTGCGTGGAGCTCGAAGTCTTTTTTCATAGTTGTCTTTAATTTATTTTCTTTCGGAGGTAACGTTGGTCCCTGTAGTTATATTTAAATAATACAGGTACCATAAATCGTTTAAATATGTATGGACCAGTGAATTGCGTAGATTAGTGGTATCTAATACAGGAATAATCAACCTTTATGTAATAATTTGTAGTGTTTTTATTCGATAATGTTAACAAACAGTCATATCATACTTCTCACCTTTAATGAACCTCCTATTGTACTAGATGGTCAATGTAGCAAATTCATCATGAGATTCAAGCGTATTTTTCCATCTTCCTGAAACAAAAGTAAAAAATTATAAACCAAAGATACATTCTGATATAAGAAATGAAAAATTCTCTATGCAGAAAAATGAGTGCACCACGTGCACAATAGTGTCCAAATTATTATGATTTCATGAAAATCCACGAATTGGCTCAATCGCTTATATACCTAGTGTTGATAAGTACGAGTATATGCCTACATGAACTATTCACTCGATTATGACAGGGTTTAAAGTTATACCGTTCCTAAAGAAATCATGATGGGAACAAATTGAGTTGATTCGGAGAGCTCATACTCACATATGCTAACAGGAGATCACACGAAGATTAGGTAAGAGGGGTGTGTTTACTCCCTATGTTCCAAGGATGTTTTTCCAGTAGGGAAAGACTATTTATTTTGTGCAGAATCCACTCACAAACCTGTCATTTAGGCACTCAGGTATAGAGGCCATTCAAAAAGAAACACCACTTGTAATGGTTCTGACGACAAACTGTTTTGAGATCCATTACCCCGATGACGAATAGCCTGTGATTTATTTCTTGTCACCGTCAGGCGTGATTCTATGAATGAGGTGTCAGGGGAGAGAACTGGCCCGTCCAGAACTATCCGGGAGAGTTAAAAACCTTTTGCAGAGAGTATGAAGGGGATAGGATACATTGGATAGAGGATTGGACTCTATATTACACCTGAATGGCTCTCAGAGGATCTGTCGTCAGCGAAATTGGTAATCAATTTCCAACTGCGGTCTATATAGTAAGCTCTCGTACTAGGTTAATTTCTTCTTCGAACGCGAAAAACGAAGACAATTTTGATTTTTGTAGTCTTACTTTTTGTAATTCTCTGCTCTCCTTTTTGGAGGGGGGGGGGGGGGGGGGTGTTTCAAGAAACGCTAATACCAGAAATCGTTCATTCCTCCTTTTCCCAATCTATTGGACCGAAGTTTAAAAAATTTGGAAAAAGAAAAGGTCAGAGGTGTACAATTTTTGAATAGTTATTGATATTTTTAAAATATTACAATACAATGATAATGTTTGTTTTACTTTGTTGCTATTGTTGCTGTAAATTCAGTAGATATCCCTGATGGGTATGTCTCATTACGAGACGTTCTCGAACAATCGAGTTGTGTCCCCCTCCCCGGCCCCTATATGGAACCGTTCCCTACTGTGAGTTCATCAATTCTGTTCAATGCGAGGCAGCTCATGTTAAGTCTCATTTTCCTCTCTAAACTGTTATGTGATTGTGGGAGGGGGAAACACAAACATCGATTATCATCTATCAATATCGCTGAAATCTATTAATATTTTTGGGTATGTACAATAATATTGACAACAAATAGAACCTACCTATACATTCCTAGATAATGAATCACCTAAAGAGCATTTTTGGTGTGCCTGACACTATGTTTTAAGGAAATAAACACTCCAAAGAAAATGTTGGAACGAACTGAAAAATATTCCTATGCTTATTTGTTGATGGGTAGGAGTCGTGGTATTGTTTTCAACGATTGTAGAGCTGAGTTCTGAAATGGGTTTTGAGATCTGTAAAGGGCACACTTTCTGCGCTCCCCAGATAATGAACCATTTTTCGCTAGTAAGTCTGCAGTTTCATTGCCCTTGAGTCCATTGTGAGATTTAACCCATACGAATTTTACGCTTACCGCGGTCCTCCTAATAGTGATATCTGTGTGATAATCCGGCGCAGTACATGTGAGATTTTTGATGATGGGCTCATGTTTTGAATACTTTTGACTGTGCTTTGTGAGTCAGATATTACAAAGATAGTGCCTGGAATCATTATTGTGGAGATTGCAAAATTTAGAGCATGGATAATCGCTGTGATCTCCGCTGTATGAACAGATGCGATTTTCTTCATGGAATAACTGAACGATGACTTTGATATGTCATCGTAGAATCCACAGCCAACGCCACTCTTCGTCTTCGAGCCATCCATGTACAATATTCCACGAAGCAATCCTTCCTCACTGAAATGGTTTCTCTCTATTTGTTCAGCTTCAGAACGAATTGTATTACTACTCATGTTGGGGATAATTACTCGAGGTGCCCGAATAAGATCTCTGTATGGTTTTTGGAACTGGACCGGTATAGGGCTTGTCTGGATGCTTTGGGTTAATGAGGAGGTTTGAACGAAACTATCACACAGCAATGGTGCCTTTTTATTTCGCCAGTAGTTCTTAGTGAGCACATCAATAGACAATTGAGCTATTTTGGAGAAGATGACGATGTCTATTGAATACAGTGACATGAGGTACTTGTCAGACATCATAATTCGTCTCGTGAAAAGTTGAGGTTCCCCTACTTCGAAATGGAGAACATGTAATGGTGTTGACGGTAGCAGATCAAGGATGAGTCTGAGACACCTATTTTGGAGCTTATCTATTCTTGAAAGGGGGGTATCACTGGCATTACCGTACAAGCTACTCCCATAGTCGATTATACTCCGAATAGTAGCTCGAAAAAACATCATTGTAACAGCTGGCTCTGCACCCCAATGAACTCGAGAAATCGCCCTTAGAATATTTACGTACGGTTCCACTTTGTTACATATATGCTGAATGTGATTGTTCCAGTTAAGAGTTTTTGTTAATTTCATACCCAAAAACGTGACTTCGGATCTTAGCGGGACTTGAATTACACCTAAGTATTACATTACCTAGATGGAGCCTTCTCCTACGTGTAAAAGGTCAAACTAGCGACTTCTCTGCTGAGATTTGGAGATCGATATCATCTAGATACGTTTTTATCGCTTGTACCGCCTGGCGTAGTCTTAACACACATTCATTTTCGTCCAAATCCGCCATGTATATACAGACATCGTCAGCATATTGGACAATATAGACGTTATCAGGTAAAAGTGCCTCCATATTTGAGACGTACCACACAATACAGAAGTGGGCTCAGTATACATCCTTGCGGGAGACCTTTATGGGTAACTCTTGGTCCATGGAGGTGACCATTTATCCTCACGTAAACCGTACGGTTTTTTGTTAATTTGTAGATATTCCGTACAAAATGGACAGGTAGGCCTTTGTTCATCAAGATTTCACTCAATAAATTTAGGTTGACGTTATCGTATGTATGCACTAGAGTTATCTAGGAACAGGGCCAGAGTCGTATAGTTTTTGGTTAGGTTAGTTGTACCTCACTCACGAACATAGCATCTATTGTGGACCTGCCATATCTGAATCCGTATTGCGAAGTAGTAAGGAACCATTTGTGTCCAAGCAAGATCCTTGAACATTTCATTAAAATAGTATACAATTGTGGTTGTTGTGAGTATGGCAGGAATCTCTTGAGACGAAACCAAAATTGCTCAGATTCACGAAAAATGCAGTTGACAATATTGACTTGAAAGGTACAAAAAAAGTGTTAGTTCACAATAAAATGGCTGTTCACCTAGCTAATAAATAGTCTTCCAACTTTTATTTTCCTTGCATTTTTTACTGTAGCATCTGATAGGTATTTCCAAATCCAATATTGTAAAAAGACGAAATTTCCTCGGTACAAATCAGATGAATACAAGGATAAAGAGGTAAAGAAAAAGTAGATCCTTAACGTTCATTTTATACCGGCACCTTGGGACTTTATCCTTTATCCGATAATATAGATAAAAATGCTTGATAATAACTGTTATAGATAATATGTACCTGAAGTGTACATATGTGTTATATCGCTTTGGATAGATAGGAAAGTACCAAGAAACTCAATGGAAATGAAATTTACATTATCAATGTAAATGTTGATCCCTTATGTAAATTTTTCATCTCTGAAAATTAATCAATTTACTGCAAAGACTTCATACCCACCAATACTATACCTACTAGATACGCATTAGTCCCTGTAGTAGTAAGTCCCAACTTAGAATTCAATTTTTCAAGTGACTCAGAGCTTACACACAAAAAACTGAACCTAATTGGATTGTCCTCAAAGTTGATGTGATTCTCAACCCTCAAGAACAAAGCGATTCAATGCAAACCTCGTTGCGAGTCAAATCAAAACTCTCCCATTATAAAGTTTCCAGTTCTGAGCAGCTTTTGCTGATATTAACAAAGAAAGATCCTTAATTAATCCTCTTGGACAGACAATAAATATTAATCCTTCTAGAGTGGGACGAATTTCGCTTTCAACGTCAGGTTCATCAGTTCATGAGTGCGAACTTCGGTAAAATAAGGGTAGTTGTTACAGAAAGCTAAGATTTTAAAAAGAATTAATAGGGGCTTCAGAAAACATTATGAAATTATGTACTATTTACTAGATGCAATAGGAGCCTCCATTCTACCAACAATGAATATGGTATTACGTGATGACATCATAAGTACATATGAAATTACTAAAATCAGGCGGGGTTGTCACGAACACTGAGTAAGATGTAAGAATGTAAGATGTTTGGGCTTTCTAGAATCAAAGAGAACTTAATTGACCGAACCTCGATAACCCCTTATATCTTATATGAAATTACTAGTTTGAACAAATCCTTAAAGAGTATACTTATGCGTATGGAATATAATTGGAATTAATAATAATAACGTGTATATTATCACAGAACGGTTCATAATTTCAGTGTTACTTTGGATGCGTAGTGTTGTGATGGGAGATGTGGTGTGATTCTAAAAAACTTTACAAAAAAGGCCTTTCTGTTCTTGAATTGAAATTTTAAATTTGATTCTCATGAACCGATACCTTTAAATTCGATTGTTATTACAAAACGAAAACAATAGATAGGTGTTTTACAATTTGATATTTTGAATTCAATTTTCACCTCCCTGAAGAATCCCCAGTTCTTGGGGAGAAACGGTGGATCAATAAAAACCAATTTCAGGACAGAAAAACTCTTCTGTACAGTCTTGTAATTATTTGAACTGCCCAAATAAAGAAACGATGCAATTGATGCTAATAAATACATAGCTTTTTTTAAGGTGGTGAGCGATTTTTGTATAGCGGAAAATGACATGGTTGCCGTAATTCGGCTGTACGCGAAAAACATTAAAAATCTTGAGCTACTTTCGTGACGCAAAGTCATTCCATGTAAAAGTATGTACACTGCTATAGTGAATCCACTAATCATGATAATTGCCAATCGGTTCTTGGTCTCTTTTAGCAAGGCAGTCAAAAGTTTCATCACGGGGAATCTAGAGGTTGGTAACTACCGTTCGTATCTCGCTCAAAGTACGAGTACATCTGATTCTGTCTACTAATCGCTTCCTGATTACGGCCTTTAATCTGTCGTAATGAACGAAGATAGTAGGCCTACTCAAAACCCCGATTAGGAATCATCTAAGTAGATATAGTCAGACACCTGTGCAGGGGCGTTTTCGTGAGTGTCCAAATTCCATCAGAAAACCACTGGCTTCGTGTACACTGACAATATTTACCCTTCGGTTGCTAGAGGTATCTTTTCGAAGGGTGGAAGCCACGGAAAAGAGTTATTCAACTCCCCTAGCGATTCCCAGCTTTCCGTCAACCGTCCTCGCCTCTTGACATAGCCCGTCGTTCCTCTATAGAGGACGATTGAGCTCCCTAATCCCTTCTACAAATATTTGAGGGAGTTAATTCTCATGGTGCAGTTTCAGAAAAGCGGCAGAACCTCTGGTTTGTGGTTTCCTGAGAAATAAATTCAATGATAACCGGATTTCCACTTTGGGTAAATGAGACATACGCTGTTGAAGTGGGAGCAAACACGTACCTATATTGAATGCTTAACGCGAAACGTTGAGTCCGGAAATTCTGGGGGAACTTCTTCCTCGCACATCAGTAATGAATGGTGGCACTACGCCTGCACTATCCGGAATCATGTCATGAAAAATTAGAGGAAATAGTAATTAAAAATGGAGCATACATTTTCAAAATCGCTCAACTAGGGCATGAGAAAATGATGCTTGGACATTACGTTTGCGTTTGTTCAAAAGCTACCAATGATGAAGTTCATTGGGAACCATCTTCTCTAGTCCGGATCGTTCAATCTGTGAGATTGCCATCGAAATCAGATGAAAACTGTAGATGCCATGCTTGATGAAACTAAAATGAGGTGAACAAATCTTAATTCCTAACTACCTACCCTCCAAATTCGTGCAAGATCGGAAGAATGGGCGCTTGATGAATTTTACGTTTGCGTATACGCTCAAAACTTATCAATTTCTGAGTGATGAAATTGACAGGGAACTATCCTCAGAACAACCCACACATTTCCAGAAACATTCATCAAATCGGATTTTAAAAAAGTTCCAGTCATGCAGCAATTTTGGTTTATTATTTTCAATAATGAACCTTAGTAATCGACTAAGAAACAAAACAAAAAAAAAAGTTAATCCCCGCTCAAAATTTTTTGGTTTACGTTTCAAGATGCGCCGAATCCAAGAATCGAATTAGAAAAACTCCGTCCGTCCACCGCACAGTGGGCCCAAAAGGGTTTTTTTTGGGTAAAAAAAAAACTTACTTTCAGCTCCATTTTTGTAGGAAATTTAGCGCTGATTCTGAATATACCCCATGTCCCTCTACTTAAAATAGTTTCTTCGATCCAGAAGATCGATTTTTGACTATTCAACTGAACTGTGTTCTCACTTTTTGACCATTGGAACTTACCTATAGTTTTTTCGTATGGAAGAAAAGTTGTAGAGTATAGAATCCTGCATCGAGTGGGACCACCGCCAGCTCTCTAACTCTTTTCCTCTATTTTTGCCGATTTTTCAAAGTTTTCGTGACCTACACACTTTTATGGAAATCCTCAAATGGTGTTTTTAATCGATTCTTTAGGATTAAATTTATCATTGACAAGCAAAAAATTAATACTGTTACCTAGAAAGTTTTTCAGATCTCGATTATTTGAATGTTTAGCCCTTTAATACAACCCTTTAAGGTTGAAAAAAATTGATGCCGAGCTTTTAGGACCATCTAAACCCCAAATGTGATTTTTAACAGAAGTTTCATATAGTTTGGTCAAGTATTTCAAGTATTTAGCATATATTCTTGGTCAACTACAAAGGTTCATTATTGAAAATAATAATCCCAAACCGTTAAACTCAAGGAATTTCAAAACGAATTTCTGTAAAGGAAATTTTGGATTAATTTCAATAGCTTAATTTTCTTGGAAATTTGGCTAAATCGTTCGACCTTGGTAGACTCGGAAGTAATTACCTAACCTTCTGTTGTTAGAATAGAAATAATAATTTGATTAAGATTAATTCCTAAGTATTTACTAATCAATAATTTATAAAATTAATATAATTGAAGTATAGTTGAATACCTACCTACGTTTCACAAGCCCAATGGGATACAGAAGTTATAATAAACTCGAATTCGGGAATCAGAATTCCATTGGAATTATTATTATTATCAGCTGATTCAATTTACTGTCATAGTTTTCAAGGCGATTTTGATATGTTTTACTGGTTACGATTCACTCCTGTGTCGATGTCTTTTTTCTTGTCGATGCTTTAACCCTTAGGGAAAGCAAACGAATAAACGCATAGCGACCGGGGTTGTTTCGTTCAATTCATTAGGCGGATACCTGTAAAAGAAACTAAAAAAATCACTATCTTTTAATATTTCTCCCCTTTTCTACCCGTTAGTGTTGATTGAACGCGATGCCTATGTTACAGGCACATCCCCGCCCAATAAATTATTTTTAAGCCAAATTTCTAAAGTTTGGTCCGATACTTCTTGAGAAAAGCTTCGGACGGCGTTTGGCCAGACTTGTCCGTTGGCCGTTATCATCAGACTTGTTTTTTCTACAGTAGGGATGCTTCTGAAAGTTCTGTTTTTCAAGATAGCTAAAAAAACGTCATTTATTACTACAAAATGAATTCGTGCCGTATGCCTTTGTCTATGGAACTAAAACTTTGGAACTTTCTAAGCTGTTTACTCGTATCTACTGGATGGTAAAAAAAAAAAAAAAAAAAAAAAATTAACCGGCTCCCGCAGTCACTACTTTGTGGAGATAAATAACAGTATCGATAGACGTTGAAAAAGTTAGGTTTGTACTTATTCAATGTATACTGCACATTACTCCTCACATTTTTGTGACTTACCCGCTTTTATGGAAATCCTTCAAGAAGCGAGTGGTAGGTTACAAAAACTGAAAAATAGCTCAAGATCGAGGATATGAGTTAGACAGTTGGTGATGTTCTCGTTGGATGCAGAATTTCATCTTTCACAACTTCTCTTGTACGAAAAAACATTTTTTCGAACAAAAATACTCGTTGTGTGATAGGAAGTTCGCGCCTTCTGTTAATGTTTGAAATGGTACTCACACTACAGCCGGTTAAGGCCGGTAATGAAATTTACAGGACACCTAGATTAATAAGTTAACTTTCAGGCTAACGTGTTAACGTTTCAGGCTAACTAATATTCAGGCCGGCGGAAGGCAGCGCATGTAATTTGCAGTCCATTGAATGAGTGCAAATCTTACTTTTATATACCTATATATATATATATATATATATATATATATATATATATATATATATATATACATATATATATATATTACCATCCAGTAGATATGTGTAAACAGCTTAGAAAGTTCCAAAGTTTTAGTTCCATAAAAAAAAGGCATACGGCTCGAATTCATTTTGTAGTAATAAATGACGTTTTTTCAGCTATCTTGAAAAACTGAACTTTCAGAAGCATTCCTACTGTAGAAAAAACAATTCTGATGATAAAGCCACTCCCCTCGCCTCTTATAAATCAATAAAGAGTAGAAAAACAAAGGAAACAACGTCAAAATTAAAATAAAAAATGTTTTGGGGTTTTTTCCAGCCTTGCCCAATTGTGCGCCATACGCCGTCCGAAACTTTTCTCAAAACGTATTGGACCAAACTTTAAGAAATTCGGCTTAAAAATCAGGGGAGAAATATTCAAAAATCGAGATCTTGAAATCTTTACATGTAACAGTAATGATTTTTTGAGTTTCTTTTATAGGTATCCGCCTAAAGAATCGAACGAAACCACCCCGGTCGCTATGCGTTTATTCGTTTGCTCTCCCTAAGGGTTAAAGCTTCGACAAGAAAAAAGACATCGACACAGGAGTGAATCGTAACCAGTAAAACATATCAAAATCGCCTTGAAAACTATGACAGTAAATTGAATCAGCTGATAATAATAATAATTCCAATGGAATTCTGATTCCCGAATTCGAGTTTATTATAACTTCTGTATCCCATTGGGCTTGAGAAACGTAGGTAGGTATTCAACTATACTTCAATTATATTAATTTAATAAATGATTGATTAGTAAATACTTAGGAATTACTCAAATTATTATTTCAATTCTAACAACAGAAGGTTAATTACTTCCGATTCTACCAAGGTCGAACGATTTAGCCAAATTTCCAAGAAAATTAAGCTATTGAAATTAATCCAAAATTTCCTTTACAGAAATTCGTTTTGAAATTCCTTGAGTTTAACGGTTTGGGATTATTATTTTCAATAATGAACCTTTGTAGTTGACCAAGAAAAACAAATTTTAACCCCCCCCCCCCCCCCCCCCCCCCCCCCCCTGAGTATTTTTTGGTTTACATTTCAAGATCCTTAGAATTTAAAAATCGAATAAAAAGATCCGTCTGTCCGCTGCTTTTCTCCGAAAATACTAGACCAAACTATATGAAACTCGTGTTAAAAATCACATTTGAGGTCTAGATGGTCCTAGGAGCTCGGCATAAATTTTTATCAACCCTGAAGTGTTGTATTAAAGGGCTAAACATTCAAAAAATCGAGATCTGAAAAACTTTTTAGGTAACAGTAATAATTTTGTGCTTATCAATGATAAATTAATTTAATCCAAAAGAATCGATTAAAACCACCCGCAACGCTGTACGTTGCACGATTCGGTTTCCCTAAGTTCTTGAACATCGAAAAAAAGAGACTTTTTGCAGTCGTCCCGTGAACAAAACCGTCGAAACCGTAGTCCCCGAGATAAGGCGAGCATATGGATGCTAACTGGATGCTGGTTTTTCCGCAGTCGTCCCGTGAACAAAACCGTCGAAACCGTAGTCCCCGAGATAAGGCGAGCATATGGATGCTAACTGGATGCTGGTTTTTCCGCACGGTTTTGTGGCAACCGCGAACACCGTAAACGTGACGTTCAGCGTGACTTAAATCTTGAGGTTTATCAAAATTAAATGGCTGAACCATTGAAGTCAAAGTTTTGCTACTATTTGCTGTCCAACTGACATATACCTTGGTTCCAAATCGGACAGCCAAGGTAACAAATAAATCAGCCAATTAAAATAAGAACAAATGCAATAGCTGAAAATATTTTTTCAACATTCGCTAAAAATGAGGAGTCGTTTTTTGAGCGGTACCTCCGTCAACTGAACATATTGCTTCCCCAGCTTTTTAGGTGGAAAATACAGATAATATTGAGCGAAGAACACGAAATTCATTGCTTTGGATATTATTTAATTGGGGTACAAGACTTTTGACAAAAGTCTAGCGTTTTGCCCTCGGCTAACTCGATCGGTTGCGCAACTGCAGAAATAAGAGCGCGCGAAACTACTAAAAGAAACCTACGACCTTCAAAAGGCCGAGAAAACCCGAGCCTTCACTTTGCGTCAACTGGTATCCCCAGGGGATTTACACCGGCACAACATTTTCCTTAGCTCTCAATAGGCTTTCTATATACAGGTAGTTTTATATGTATACAGGTTGTATATGTGGCACCGCCCAAAATCCGATCCCACATTGAGGAAGGGACAGGGAAAAATAAATAAGAGTTTGGCAGAGTTCGGTTAAACGCTCATGATATTCTGTGGCACAGGTTCCACGCTACCTGCGAAAATGAAAACCAGGAACTGCGGCGAGTGGGGCTGCGCCCCCTCCACTGACCAACTTCCAGGCGGCTTCTTTTCATCTCCCCCTGCCTCGACTCTCGATGGCCGTCCGCCGTACATCCCCTTCCTTTTTCCATCTTGTGTTCATATACTTCATATTCAGTTCCCGTCGGATGGCGTGAGGTATAGTGTCGTGTGAGTAGTATTCTTGTCGTTTTCGTGTTGAGTGACCGTGGTTTGAGATCTTGCTAATTTCACCGTTATATCACCGTTGAAAATGGCTCGTATCCGTTTGTGTAAAACTAAGAGCGTGTTGAAATACAGCTACATTCCGAAGAGAAAAAGCGAATCTAAGAAAATCAAACCTCCACAACCTAGTAATCGTAAATCCTTTGATACGGGTACGTATTATATTATTTGTCATTCTACACATTTCCTAGTACTCGAAGGAGGGGCTGCATTTCCCAATCGTGGGTTTTATGTAGCTGTACTATTTTAAGATTTCTAAATTTTTCCAAAAAGGCCTTTCTGTTCTTGTTTTTTTTTTTTTTTTTTTAAATTGTTTTTCAACTGGGACTTCTTCAGGAAGGTGAAAATTAAATTCAAAATATCAACTTTAAAATTTTAAAATCTCGTTTTTTTTTTTGTATGAAAATCAATTTTAAACTATGTTTAGGACGTCCCTCTGAAGCTAGGACATATATAGGACGATGGACGGCCTATTGTAATCGATGCAGGGGTGTGTGGAGCGACGCAAGCATGAGTAAAATGTCTGCTAAGTTGGGTGGGCACAACTTGTAACATGGATGTATGGAATTTTATTGGCTGAAGAAATAAGTAGGTAGGTACGTCTACGACCTAATCGACGTCATCAGAAATTTGTGGTTGTGCATCTGCTCATGCTTCTATTGACTCTACGGCAATGAAATTTGGGTAGGTACCTACTTTTCCGTTATACCCCCCCCCCCCCCCCCCCCCCCCCGATCAATTTGTCTTTAACACGCCCGCCCGATGTTTCTAGGCATTTCTCCTTATTTAGATTCCATATTTACGTAGAGTTGGTGACAATTTCAAGCTGTGGGAAGAAATTGTATTATTTAAAAAAAAAGAAGGAAACAAAGAATTACTTACCGTGTTTTCAGAAGTTGGCGATGTCGGTGAGGATTTGTTGAAACAAATTGGCGTGGTTGTGGTTTGATTGCCTCCACTTGAATTCGCACTAATAGATCAGAATGCTATGTAGAGGTTGGTGGTCTGGATGTTCGCAAGCTCGCATCTCAAGAATACATAACATAACAAGAGACTTTTTGCAGTCGTCCCGTGAACAAAACCTTAGTCTCGAGATAAGGCGAGCACATGGATGCTAACTGGATTTTTTGTTTTTCGTACGGTTTTGTGACAACCTAAAGTAATGCTTAGAAACATCGGGCGGGCGTGTTGAAGACAAATTAACTGGGGGGGGGAGTATAACGGAAAAGTACCGAAATTTGTAGTTGACCATCAAGAAGCTAATCCATGCACCTTTTAAAATTTCATCTAAATTGGTGCATCAGTTTCGGGGTTTTTCGTGTGTGAACCAACTTTAAGCCTTGAACGAGAGTTATTACGCAAGCAATTTGCGATAGGTAGAATTCATAGATAACTTTCTTGAAACCGAATCTAACTACCCTCCAAAATTGAACCAATAGATCACAAGAAATCGACGTTATAAGAAATAGGTACCTACACGTTTGCGTACATACGCACACGCTTTAATTGATCACGACAATGATGACGACAATGAAATTTAAACGGTAGTGGTTTTTTGAGGGTTGAGAATTATTAGAAGGCTTCTCAAGTTTTTAAATTTCCTTTACTGAGCGCTTTCGCCATATCCGGCCTCGTCAAAGCTGCAATTATTATAACATGTTATAGCTTACATTTAGGTACATAGCTCGTAGGGGTACATAGTAATCCTGGTGTAATTCGCATATTTACCTTAGATTAATAGTGCTGTACTTCATATTCATAGTTGTTTTGGGGCTCCTCAACATCTCAGAAAGTACCTGTTGTTTGGGTATTAATTAAGTTTAGTAAACGGATTTTATACGTTATATGTGTTATTAGGAGTTGATATTGGGATTCTTACTTTGTATCGTCGTATTTGTTAGGGTAAAATTTGGAAATCTGGTGGTTTTATCACTCATTGTCCTGTTGTTGTTTCCTGTTAAGCAATGGAAATTGAATGCAATGAAAAAGCTATAACATGTTATAATAATTGCAGCTCTGACGAGGCCGGATATGGCGAAAGCGCTCAGTAAAGGAAATTTAAAAACTTGAGAAGCCTTCTAATAATTCTCAACCCCAAAAAACCACTACCGTCTACGGCATAGGCAACCCCCCAGAATAATATGAAATTTAAATGTGGGACCATCTAGGAGCTAAACCACACAATCCTTGGAAGTTTCATCAAAATCGGTCTGAAATTAAGTAGGTAAAGTTATGAGCTTGACAAGGCAGAGAAAGTCTCACGGAACCGTGAAATACCATAGATGTATGTGTGTGAGAAATTTTGTCGCCGCTGCCGGATTCTCAGCCGATTTTCAAGATTCTTTTTTTGTTCAATTCCCTGGAAATTTTGAATTTCATGGTGAGAGGTATGGAATAAGGGTGGAAAGCCAAAATAGCTGTTTTTTGGATAAATTTAGTCGACGCTACCTAGGCTACAATAATTCTAAACCGATTTTGTCCAAGTACTTTTTTAGTCAGCAAACCGGCAAGGGAATGTGCGAACATGGGACTGATGTGAATGCGGTAGTGCTGAAAGTTCATAAGTCTACCAACTATAAATTGCTTGAGGAAAGCGACAACTCGGATAAACTGAAATGTGCACTAATGAGCAGTAATCAGGAGAGGAGCGCCTGGACGGAGGACTCGAGCCGAGATGCTTCGGGCCTTTCCGGCTTTCATCGCCCGATTTAGGGATGGAACATCGATGTTCGGCTGAGTAATAATATATATACCTAAGCATAGTGAATAAATATTTATACTCAAAGATGTTTGGTGTTACTGAAACATCGAAGTTTTGAACCTGATGTTCGATGTTTTATCATCGATGTTGAGAGAGGCGATAGTCGTAATATTTCTCAGACTCACTCAGGCCGTATCACACTTGCATTTTTTCAGCTTTTTTCTCGCATTTTAAATGCTCGAACGTGAAGAAGGCAAAGTGCTTTTTTCCAAGGTCAGCTTTTTCTACCATTGCGCATCCTGGCGGGGCATTTTTAAGCTCACTTGGGAAAATTGGAACACGTTCTTTTCTGTTCTGGAAATGTTTACCTCAACGCGAAAAATGCTAAAACGTAACCCTTGGGAAGGAAACAGTTCAATGGAAAAACCCCTAGGAGCCCTAACCTGACAGATTTGATAAAACTGCATTCCGCCAGAATGTGCTGTTTTTGCACTTATTCCTCTTCAACATCCACAGCTGACCTTGAAAAAAAGCATCGATAACATTGATGTTAGCAGAATCAATTAATTGTGAAATAGCACAACTACTTAATTCTATAATCAGGCTGGGTTATCTCGACCACTGAGTTAAATTTAAGATGTTTTGGGTTTCTTGAGGGTTGGTCAACCCTCAAGAAACCCGAAACATCCTAAACTTAATTCTATACTCAGGGGTGCCCACAGGGGGGGTCACGACGCAAACTGCGTCGTTAAAATTTGGGGGGGGGGGGGGGGGGGGGGAAAAATGATTATTTTTAAAAATTTTTTATGAACAAGTAATAAGATTTATACTAACAATTTGCTAGCGTCAGCTGTTTTCAATTCGAATTACTTTATTGGATAATATGTTGTAGAAACAGGTATTGTGCGCATGCGTTGTGAGGGCCATAATGACAGCGGTAATGTCTTTGACACTGCTGCGCCGCACTGGGTGTGCGTGGTGAGAGTGGAATTGAAATTCTACATATACTTATTGTACTTGTTTTACTGTCAATTAAAAATTAATTAGGTACTTATATTTGTAAAACAAGAAATACAACATTCTTTATCACATCAGTGTATCATTTACATTACCTATTTAATAAATATTTTAGTTGGGGGGGGCTCGAGTCGTTGCGCTATACTTCTTAACACTGTAGGATACCCACCAATCATTGATCGAACATTCGAAAGTCATCGATTATCGTTCAAAAATATTTATAGGCGAATTTTTCAACGAGGCAACGAAAGTATAACCTGGTCTACCTCCAATACAGCATTCCCTACTGTACGGAAACAACCTTCCACGGATTTCCATTTTTTTTTAAACTCCGATTCTCAGTTATTTACCTAGAAACTTCTGATATTCCGTTTCTTGTTTTTTTTTTTTTTTTTCTTTCTATTTCTTCAAAAGGGTTTCATTGATTCCTCTTGTAGTATGTTTCTCAACTGCCATTAAAAAAAAAAAAAAAAAAAACGCGGCAGGCTGCTTGTACTTTCTCTCTTATGAGGTTATGAGAGAAGTGATATGAGAAACATTGAAAATGTTTCAGTAATTTTAATGTTTTTTATTGTTTTAAATAAAATAACAATTAGAAAAAATGAAATAATTATTGACGTACAATTACTTAGGTTCTGAATTTGCTGTAAGCCAGTCTCGACAATGCCTAATTTTTCCACGAATATGAATTCACAGGTAGGTAATCTTCTGTTATGGTGCGCGTCTACAATATTAATTACTAAGTATAACCAAGATTAACTTCTCAACCAAGTGACAACAAAACATACGGCATTGTTTACTATATCCATTTATAACATAAATAAATATAAAACTACGATATGAATAGAAGAACAAGTACGAAAGAAATGCGTGATAAATCGAGAGCTATCCCACGAGAGGAGAACGATTTTTGTCCGGTGAAAACTATAGAAGTTTCATTTCCCCAGCAACGGATTGGAAAGTACGTGAAAATCAAAAGAAAACAGCTTGACGTTTTTTCTTTGTGTAACAAAATTTCCGGTTGACCCGTCGACATTTTCAATGTCAAAATGAAAAATAAGAAAACTATAAAAAAATTAATAAAAAATCTTGATATCTTCGATAAAGTTGAATGAATTGAATGAATGAAAATTAACAATAGGTACCATTACTCAAAGGCCATGCTTATTTTATGATGTCCTGATGTCTTTTTTTGTACAATCTTGAAATCTGTCCTTCAAAGAACAATATTTTTGTTAGTATAAGGTGATTACTTGGGAAATCATAACATCGATGTGGAAAAACATCGAGTGAGAGAAACGATGTTTTTGCTTCCATGTTCCATCTTGCCCGATTCTCGACCCACCTTATCTTTCTTCGTTCTGTTTAGCATAAAAAATATTGAATAAATTCGATGAAAATAAGCCCTAACAATTTTCTCAACGTTCCCGACCAGAACAGCTCTACTTTTTTTGTTTCATTATTTTTTTCTATAATTTGATTGGACAAGAATAGGAGGTAAGAGGTTGTAAAAACTAGTCCATGTTTTGCTTCCTTACTACTCACTACCGAAGACTAGGAAGCTTTGTGTTCTTGCAAGATGTCGGAAAAATGTCTATCCTCCAAAATCAAAATGTCCACTTGCTTTATGCGTTTCAGAGCTTGTTGATCAACTTTGGTCTGCGTGTTCTAGATTGTCTGGTGTCTCTACCAATTCCTTGTCACGCCCAGTTTTAGTCAGATTATGATAACATTTTGAGGGAATGTGAGGGTTTGCTCCTAGACGGACCTCTATGAATTCAATTGTCGTTGAATCTATAGTGGCGTATGCGCAAAAGTGAATTTCTTATAACATCAGTTCTACAAGATTTAAGTGTTAGATTTCGTTCTAACTCGGAGGGTAGTTTTTCAGTATAGGTTTCAGGAAAGTTCGGTATAAGTTTCATGATGATCGTTCAGTAATACCCATTGCGCACGTGCAAAATTGAAGATGGTTGACACACGTGAATCTGCGAAACTAATGGACTGATTTTAATGAAATTCGCAGAAATTGTGGGGTTAGCTCCTTGATGGTTCCCTGTAATTCTCATTGCTTCAAGAATCAATAGTGGTGTTGTGCGCATGTGCAAACGTAAATTTCTTATACTTAATGTTGATTTCTAACGCTTTGGTTCAAACTCGTAGTTGAGTATGCGTTTCAGGACCGTGTCTTATGAATATTATCGAGATTGGTTGAGTAACAACTATTGCGCATGCGTATTAACTAAAGTTGATTGATATACGTAAAACTCTGAAAATAAAGGTCCGATTTTGATGAACTTTTCAGGAATCATGTAGGTTAGCTCCTAGATGATCTCTGGTTACGTCGATTTGGTCGTAATTGGTTCTTTCAACTAATTAAAAGTAGGTATCTGTATCCTTTCGTGCTGCCAGCACTTTTTGCTGCACATTAAGTTGCTAAAATTTCGAAATAAATAGGCAAAAAAAAAAAAAGAAAAAATCACTAAAAATTGCTAAAAACTGCTAAAAATTGTTAAATTTATATTTATTCAGCAGAATTTTGATCAAAAGAAGTTTATCAACAATAACTAGAAAATTGAGAAATTTATGTAGGTACAAAATTTACTTGACTTTCAATAATATTGGCTGAAAAATCTATTTAAAAAACTGAAAAAAAGTTGAATAGATATCCAAAATCTTTTTTGAATCGGAGAAAATTATTCAGAAAGAGTTTTTTTTTGCCATAAATTAGAGATTAACATTTTCTTTGCACTCAAATTACTTAATTTTCAAAACATTGTAACATTGTTTACGAAAATTTGCTCATACGATCATGCTGCATAACTGTAACTTTTTCGAACATATTTTAGAAATTAAATACCTACACTTTTCAGTACAATTTTTGGCTAGGTATAGTTGATTCACTATATTTGAGTAATAATCCGCTGGAAAATATAAATTAATTGGTTTTTAGCCGTTTTTTTCATTTTTAATGATCTTGTTAGCACATTTGTTGAATTGCTACCAATTTTATCAATACCTTCTGAGGGAGATTTTATTCTGAGAATTTTGACACCATCGCGTTTCTACATATTTCTACGATGAGTGGATTGATTTTAGCGAATTTTTGGGATCTAGCCTATTATGTGTCAGCAACTTTGGAGGGGCTGTCCTAACAAGGATCTTTACTGTTATCGTCCCGCCGTTTCAAACAATGTGCTAAAAAATCTCTAGAAATGGGATGTAAAGTTAATAAATCGTTAAATTTATGTATTTAAAAGCGGACTACTACTCAAATAAAGTTGATCAACTATAAACTAGTAGGTACATTAAAAAATGAATGCACAAAATTATGCTGAAAATTTTTCTTAAATTTCAGTAGGTATATGTTAAAAACTTGACAAAACTGAAATAAAGCTAAGTATCAGAAATAATTTTTTACAGCAGACTATTAGGTATTAACTTGTTTGATGTAAAATTTATATTTAACAATTTCATTGCAATGGGAGTACTCACATATCAAATCAATTTAACAAATGTAGCTTGATAATTTATGAAAATTAGCGTATACGATCTTCCTGCATGACTGTAACTTTTTAGTTACTAATGATTTAAGCCGCACCTCTACCAGAAGGGTCATTAGCGACGTTGAACAGTGTGTCCACTAGACAGGAACATGACATTAAACTTATGTATGTACATAATTTACTTCAAAAACGCTGCCAATTATTACACAAAGGTTTATTATTTATGTATTAGACAGCCCTTCTACGTAGATCTCTGGTCCATAATTATTAAACGCCGCTTATAGTATATTTAGTATCGGAACTCGGAGCTTCGGACCTCACAAATGGGTTCAATCCATTACAGTGGCAGCGGAATCTCACAATTTGACGCTTTTTAATTAGTTGATAAACAAAACAATTTATTACCAAGTCATCTTTCCAACACATAAAAGTGTTACCTATACTGTATATTGATATCATCTAATTGGTCAAATTTCAAAAAAATGTGCTGACAAAATCACTGAAAATGGCTAAGAATCGTTAAATTGATATTTTTTAGCATAAGACTATTGGTCAAATAAAGTTTATCAACTATGAAATAAAACATTCAACAATTTATGTACGAAATTATGCTAAAAACTTGAACTTCTTTAAATTTTGTTTAAAAAATCTATAAAATTGCAAAAAATAGCCTAAAATCCAAAATTTCTTTTTGAATAGAAGAGTATCATTTAGAATACTTTTTTTTCCATAAAATTAATAGCTAACATTTTCTTTTCACTCATAAATCTCCAATTTCTATACAACTTGAAATATACACACAAAAAAATACACTTTTTCACCTATTTTTGGCTCATAGCACCCATGGGTGTGGAGCGATCGAGCTGGCGAGAAGTTAGGACCAACTAGACCCCAAGTGGAGTCTATGTGCGAAAGAACAGATTTTTTAAGTCAATTCTAAGGCCTTTTATGGCCCGGACGGCGAACGGCGGACGGACATTTCAAATTTGGATTCTACGCACCTTGAAACGTAAAGTGACAAAGTTTGAGGGGGGTGGGGGGGGGGGGGGGGGGGGGGGGGGTTATAAAAATTTTTTCTACACGATCACATAGGCTTATTATTGGAAATAATAAACCAAAAGCGATCCCTTTCTAGCCCCTCCACACAACTGCCGCGGGACGAGGCGGTGACGGCCTGGGCCAGGAAAGGGACGGGAAACGCGTGAGCGAGAAACCCCGTGTCCTGGCACCGGACATTTCAGCCCTGATCCTACCCTGTCCTGCCTAATTGGCGGAGGGACACATGACGGGACAGCGGCCGCCGTTTAGGTAAATTAGGTAGGTATACATATGTCTTGCCCTATTCCTCTCGTGTTCCTGCATAGTGTGCGGGGGTATCTGAGGGGAGCCATGTTGCCCTCCGTCACTAAACGGAGTAGTGTCATCGTAAACTCTACTAGCAGATTGGAGGGGGGGGGACATAATATCGACTCTTATGTACCTTTGTTTCGTACTCACAACATATTTTAGCCTCATGTACAACATATTATTTGTCATGTAGTTTTCTTGTTTTTAGTCATATACCACAAATTTATCTCGCAGGTTACAGTTCTTTCGAAGAGAAACACCTCACACCTTGTGCTATTTGTGGAGACGAGGCTACTGGAAAACACTACGGTTCAATTTCTTGTGATGGTTGCAAAGGTTTCTTTCGTCGATCAGTCAGGAGGCATAGTCTTTACTACTGTAGGTGAGTTAGTTTACGATAAAATTTAGCAATGTATTTTCGGGACTCTTAACTCTTCTTATTCAACACCAGGGGTCACTCTATTCAAATGTGTTCCTAAATACATATATATCATCTTGTACATTGGTAAAACTGAAGTAATCTTTGGATGTTGAACACTGAATGATGAACACCAACTTACGTTCATTTTATTGGACTTTCGTCTTGCAGGATGTCCAGAAACTGCCCCGTGACTAAAGACAAAAGGAACCAGTGTCGTTACTGCAGGCTTCGCAAGTGCTTCAAGTGCGGTATGAAGAAAGAAGGTGAGTACTAGTTTCTGTTTATTTATTATCAGCAGTTACAGTTATGGATTTCTTTCAAGTTCTATTCAATTACACTTTATCGACGTTTTATTGTCTAGCTATTGAAAATGGTATACTAACAGTTGTGTATCGACTCAGTTTGAGGTAGGTGCCTACGTGAACTTGTGTTAGTGTTGCATTCCAATAAAATAAGTCCATTTTATCAGCCTCGTGGAGACAATAATTGATTAGCTTCATTTCGCGGCCTAGGATATGATCCAAAAAACTACGACTGTATTTTTACAAAACACCTAATAATTGAAGAAACCAAAATTATATAGGTATTTTGTACGGAATGAAATTTTAAAAGATTAAACTTTAATTTGAATCGATAGTAAAACAGATTTGTATTTTGAAAATAATACTTGTACAAAATTAAGCTATCCATTGCAATTGTTCCAAAAAGGTGTCGTGGGAGCAACTTTTTTGTGTTGAGGATAGGTACCGACTATAGGATCGGAAATTGTAACAGTTATTCATTATGTAGCGATGTAATAATGATAGGTAATACCTAAAGGTTTATAATGTATAGAAGATACTGTAGTGGATTTAAATATGTTTTACTTGGTGTAGGTAGACCAAGTGGGACATTTATATTCTGATTATGCGGGTTAGTCCCTGGGTTATTCCTGTAAGGAATGTGAGCGAAACCGTCAAGGTCAGCTTGCTTGGCGGGATGAACTGAGAGATAGTTCGTGTCGCAGCCGCGTGGAGCACTGGGCTCGCATAGTGGGTGCTGGGTTCGATCAGTTTGGTACTGAGCCGTTTTGTAATATTCCGGCCTAAGATTTATATCTGTAGGAGGAATATGTTGAGCTTGGTTGAGGTACTGAAAAGTATCCTTTGTTTTTTGTACATTTGGAGTGTATTTGACACTCGGATCGGCCGGGTAGCCTTGTGTCGAATATCGTGGATATTCGGAAATCTTTGTCGAATCATAATGATTGACTTCAGAGCGGGTCTGAAAGGTATCCTCGAACTTTTGTATAGGTGAGGCTTGATCTAACGTTTCCTTCGTGAATACGTTAGGTGAGAAGGCGATCTCGTCGCGAGGATCGAGCCTTGAGCCGTCGCTAGGAACGGCGGACTGGCCGGGCAGCGGGTAGGTAGCGCTGCGTGGGCTAAGAGGCCCGGCCACGCCGTGTTCTACCTCCCCTTGCATGAGGAAATAGGACGGCCGACGTTCCATCGAAATATCCGAGTTATTAGCTCGTTTTCGATGCCTCTATGTATAGAAATAGAGGGTTTAGAAGGTGGACTCGCTTGACAGAGCTTCTTTTCTTTGCTCGTATGTCAGGGTCCTACCTTGTAGTCTTGAAAAAGACTTCCTTGGACGGTAAATTAGAGCGTATGAGCTGAGTAATTTACCGGCGTGCCCACAGCGGTCGGTGACGAGCCTAGTGCTACGAAACCCGGGCGACACGACTAGGAACGTCCCAGCGGGCGTACGATCTAAAGAGAATATCGATAGATGTACCGGGTGGCGTCCTGACAGATGAACTACGTTGGGCAATGAGCAGGATGAATAATCACTGGACTCGTAGATGCCAATGCGAGATCTGTGTGGAGAGAAGGTAGGCCTTGTAGAAAGCAGTAGGAAGCCGTTCTTGAGATGAACTCGGGAGCAGAAGGTTCGTCAGCGTAGAGCGTGTAGAAATCTTCGTACTTCGAGGTGTAGTCGTCGAGAGCGGAGAGTAGAATGAATTCGGAGGGCTCCGAGCGGGGTAATTATAGGGAGGTGGCCGCCTCCTGATTGGTCCGCTTAATTTCGTTAATTCGACTGTGTAATCTCATTGGCTCGCACATTGTTTTCTCAGTATCTGCGAGTATGATAGCTGAGCTGGTCCTCCGGGGTGGTTTCCCCACGTCCGTCGCTGCGACGGGGTCCCCGGGGGTGGCTTACGAGCGTCCGTCGCGGAGCCGACGACCTTGAGTTTAGACGGGGACCTCGGGTGCTTTCTCTGCGTCCGTTGTTCAGACGGGGTCCCCGGGGTGGCTGCTGGACCAGAGGTGGTTGCTTGCCGCCTCTTGGTTGGTTCGCCTATTGTCTCTCGTGTAATCAGTGTTTCTGATTGGCGAGTAGGCTTGTTTGAATTGTCCTTGCTAGTTTCAGAGGACGTTTGATTTTCTGTTTGAGTTTTCTCGTTCAAGGCGACTTGGTTCGAGATACTTGTCGCATCTCTCTCGCCCAGTAAGTGTCTAGGGAGGTCGCCTTGTATGTTATTAGTTAATATTTCACTTTTGAGAGAGAAATTCGTATTTTCTCTCTGGTGAAATATTTTGTTTGACGGAGTTGTAACTCGACGTCTTATAAATATTTTTGTGTTGTGTCTACCTCTTTTTGGTAGCCCTGAAAAGGGCTGTTGAAAAGAGGGGGTGGTTTTCACCACAGATACAATAAAAAATGTCTGCCAAGCTGGGTGGGCAGCATAGCTTCCTCACATATTGTAACATGGACCTATGGAATTACTCGTAGTTGAAAAACATAGTACCAGTCGAAATGGTTGATAAGTCAACGTTATAAGAAATTAACGTTTTCCGCATGCGCACTGACTACTATTTGTCCAAATACAATGCTATTTATGGGGGAACATCTAGGAGCTAAACCGCACAATCCTTGAAAATGTCATTAAAATCGGTCAATTAGTCTCGGAGTTTTGTCTGTGTCGATCAATTTTAGTTTTGCGCATGCGCTATGGTTATTACTCTACCAATAGCGATATACTTCAATTGGAATTTTCCTAGAACGTATACCCATCTACTCCCCGTGTTTGAACGAAATCGGACCAATTGATGATAAGAAATCGACGTTATTATCAATTATCGTTTGCTCTGTTCTGGTCGAGATTCTGTTTTTGGTCAACTATGAATTTGGTCTAGTTTTGGAAAATGTCTCAGGAGTTTGAAATTTCATGATGAAAGGAGATGAATGAAAGGGGTAGTAGCGATAAATCGTTATATGTTTAGTACAGTTATCTGATTTCCGTGACAGTGACCTTGGAAGTTTCAATTTACTGTTGGAGGGGGGGATTGTATTTTCGATGGATCATATTTTTTTCCTCTTTTATTCTAATTTTCAACAAAATTATGTACAGTCCATTCATAGGGGTGTCCCAGTAATTCATGCATTACTTACCAATATGTTTTGTTTTTGAAACCATACAGAAAATTGAAAGATACTCGCTGGTAGACGTGAAGTGGCTGACAAGTTGACTAATTTTTTCAAGCTCTGATATATTTGTAAAAAATTGTACGATTTCTCCGAATTTTGATAATGCGATACAAATATTGTTGGTGCGGGTAATTTTATGTAATTGTATGGTAATTGAATGCTTCAAATAACCTTAATTGAAATTCCGATGTATCTTTTGTCTATTTTGAGTAAATTGTTGAAAAAGTCAATATTCCGGAAAATATATCTCTTTCAAAGGATGAACTGAAGCTTGCTATGTTATTTATTAAAAACGAAAAGAGAACTCTCTTTTGACTCAATTAAAACAAAATATCTAGTAAGTATATAAAGATAGGTCGAAGAGAATGCTAGGAAAAATTGAAATATAAGAATTTTACATAAGGTTGGTTTAGTTCAAATACTTCATCGAATTACTGCGAACTGATCAGGACGGTGAAGCCGGAAGTCAGAAAAATCTCTATTATACTCGTATTATAAAATAATTGATAATTCATTCAGGTAGGCGCTAATCTGCAGCGATATAAAGCGAGAAGCTAGAGGCACTATGAATGCACCAGATGTCAGACTGATCTCCATTTGCCTTCGGGAGAAGAAAAGGCAGTTAGTTACTCATATGCTGGGTACCAATCTATCTAGAAAAAAGTATTCTATTTAGGTATTAAGGTAATGTTTTTGTTCCTACGGAGCTCAAAATTTTTGCAGATGTCAACGAACATAAATTCTAATAGACTAAAAGGTTCCAATAAAGTTGATGTTATCAAAAGCAATTATGACGAATGCGTCAAGTTCTTCCATTCCTTGTTCTGAAGAATCTGGATGTCTACTTGCAGTAGGTCAATGGATTAGATTGAAGCAAAGAAGTATGGAAGTTGGGTAGCTAGTCACTTCAATTCTCTTCAATTCAAATCATCCCTTGAGAAAACCGTTTCTTACCCGTACCAACTAGATATTTTGTTTTAATTGAGTCAAAAGAGTTTTAATTTTCGTTTTTAATAACTAACATAGCAAGCTTCAGTTCATCTATTGCAAGAGATGCATTTTCCGGAATATTGACTTTTATAACAATTTACTCAAAATTGGCAAAAGATATATCGGAATTTCAAATAAGGTTATTTGAAGCATAGAATTACCTACCATACAATTACATAAAATTTCCCGTACCAACAATATTTGAATCGCATTATCAAATTTCGGAAAAATCATACCATTTTTTTTTTTTACAAATATAGGTATCAGAGCTTGAAAAAACTTGTCAGCCCATTCACGTCTACCAGCGAGTATCTTTCAATTTTCAAAAACAAAACATATTGGTAAGTAATGCATGAATTACTGGGACACCCTTATGAATGGACTGTACATAATTTTGTTGAACGTGCTGTATTGACACAAGATATTTTTAAGGTTGATTAAAAAGATATGTTGAAAACTAGATGGTGAGACGTGGGATCTGAGAGCGACCAAGCGTCCTTTGTGCTATAGGTAGGTAATGATTAAAACGAAGTGTAATAGAACAGGGGAAGATTAACGATATGGGCTATGAAGATATCGAGGATAACTTTGAGTTGCCTCGATGCTCCAAACCTGCTCGTGCCTTTAGATTGGTGTTCTAGGAAGTACGGGCTCCTGGGTTCAAATAGGGTCTTTATACGTCTTATCGTAGGTTTCACGGAATTTGTCGGGTTCGAAAGGAACTCGGTTCAGTTGCTGTTTTTGGAAAAGGGGCTGTGAAGTGTATGTTCCAGATAATTACCTGTGTCCTCATTTTATGGACGTCCATGCAGGCAAAGCTTCGACTGAAAGAGGGACGGCCTATTAGAATCTTTCAGACCATTGTAAGACCGAAACTGTGAAAAACCCTGTTTATTACGTGTATGTGTGTGTTTGACAAATTTTGTCCTCGCTGCCCAGGCTACAATTTTGTCATGTTTTTGTTTTTTCAATTATTGTGCTCTTTTTTTTTTTCAATTTTTTTCAATATGATTTACCATCAGTGTACATAAATATGGAGTTTCAAATGTTACTGTTTAAGGGAGTGAATAGAAGGGGGTTATACTGACACTGTATAACTGCAAATTACATTAAAAAAAAAAAAATAAATAAAATATAAATATATATATATATATATATATATATATATATATATATATATATCTGCGAGGGGTTTCTTGGACTGACCAAACTAGACTTGTGGTTTTATGTTTTATTTCCCGACGTTTCCGTCTTGTAAACTTTTGACCAGCCATGGATGTGGTAAATAAGTTTACTAGAGTGGAGAAGATAACTAACTGCCATACTGAACACCTGGAGAAATATCCGAGGGCAAAACATGGCATTCTTTTTCGAATTAAAGTCGTATAGAAAACCTGGAGAAGTGCCTAAGGCAAAGATGGCGGTGTTTCTCCTCTGTGGAAAAGTTTTCACATCGAAATAAAGTGACAGAACACCCCCCCCCCCTTCCTGTGATGCTTGCATTACTTTCCAATATGTTTATTTAATGGTGTGCGTCGTGGCATCACTTGTTTTTCTAGTAGTTTTTACTAATAAACAGATACGCACAGATCTATGTGAGTGGACAGAACTTGTCGAGGCCACATGGTGTCACCTTGGAATGAGGCCACCCATGGGGAGGTAGTCCCTTGGCGGGACAATAACAGTATATTGTACCGGGCAAGTGTTTTAATTTTTTCAACCCACTTACTGTATACCTAGGTGTGTGAGTGATTTTTGTGATTCATTCTTTTTTCGGTTATTTCAATATTTTGTCTGCATTATTTGGTGTCTCTGTGAAACCAGAGTAATCAGTAAATTCCAAGTTCATATACCTATAAATCTTGATACCCCAGACATAGGGACGTTCCTGTTCTTCATACATTACTTACCAATATGTTTTCACGTTCATTAACTCCACAAGGAAGGACTATTTGGGATGATTCGTCAGGTTATTCACAGACAGACATAACTTTTTGTTCAAATAGCTTTGAAACACGGAAAAGAAAGTGAAAATTTTCATTTCACTTCCTTTACAGTCATCTAATAATATAAGGCGACTCAATCTTCGGTAGTGATATTAAGAAAGTCATAAAATGTGTTGAAATGCCATACTTTTTAAAGCCTTTATGCAAAAAGCGTTCCGATTTCCTGATATTTTTAATGTTGGTGGTACCTACCTAAGGTTCTTCGTTCTTGTTGTCTACCCGATTTGCATACCTGTTCATAGGTTGGTTATTTATTCATTTTTATTCTTATAATTTTTTTTTTTTTTCATTTTGTTAGCGGTTCAGAACGAACGAGACAAGATTAGCAGGCATAAGCCAAGCGAAGAGGCTATTCCGTGTTTTTCTACTGAGGCTCTTCGAACTAATGATGTGGAGACACGATCTTACTGCAATTATTTCAACGTAAGTTGGTTGTTTTCCAAATAATGACTATTATTATCACCTTAATTTTTTTTCTTGGTTTACTACTGAACGTTAGGCAGATTCGTATTCATGCAAGACGTTAAAACTGAATCATAATTTTATGGCTAATCATACCAAACGAACTCGGGAACTGAAAATCATAAATTCAGATACCCACTCTTTCTCTTCCCAAGACTGGAATACCATCTCAACAGCTGCAGCTTGAGCGAAGCAATGCAAGTATGATGCATCAGTAGAAAATTTGAAAGGCTCCTTCATTTCTTTCATATGTACTTACATACGATGCGATTCTTCACAAGGAGTTTGACCGCTTTCAAAAAAATATTAACAATAACGTTATCCGGAAAATGGGAGACCAGTATGAACAGTAGCTGGGTGGGTAATGATCATGATGCAAATTGCAATTATACGGGGAGTATCTGTTCGACTGCGGGGTTGCAGAAGAGAGACGAGGCATGTGGCACTAGAAGTTGGTGCACCACTATCTCTCTTACGAGAATTAGGGCGAGGTGAAATTGAAAAAAGAAGAAAAAAGGAAAAAAGTGCATTCAAGAAACCTTACAGTCCTTCACGCTTTTAAAGAAAACTTTAAATTGTAAGAAAAAAGATGTATATCAAGTATCTATTTAGATGGCTTTTCTCACCTCTGCTTCTTTTCCAGCTCTAATCATACCGAATGCTCAGTTTGGCTCTCTTTTAATAATTCTTCATTTTTTATTGTCTACAGGGTTCCCAATTTTATGAAAACTAGCCTTTCAATATCCTAATTGCTCTTCTAATGTCGTTTGAACACCAGAAACCAATGCTGAGCCCTTGGAGGTTTTTTATGCGTCACATCGTTTTTCTTTATTTTCTTGATAACCATATGGCTGAAAGGGCAACAAACGCCTCAACATTTGGGTTAAACGTCTGGTCGAGAGGGTCGATATATATTTTCCTCCATTAATTTTTCTCCATTCCACCTCATCACTACATCACCATCACGCGCCCTCTCTTTCTTCAGAAACCCGTGAGAAACTAGAACGACAAGGGGTAAGGGAGCCGACTTCCTTCTATAAGAAAGCTGGGTACAGGTATTGCTTTTGAAGGGCAAACTGCGGCATATATGAAATCCTTTGAATATTTGGGCGAGTTCCAACATCAACTTTTCTCTGATACGGTACGCACCTTTTGCCTGTGCTACCCATTTCCTCTTCGAAGGTCGTCTCAAGAATAAATTGTATTGGCAGCTCTCTATCAATGAATATGATGTATTTTACTGATGAATTCAGTTAATTGCTGTTTTCACTAATAAATAAATTATTGAATAAATATATAGCCAACATTATCTCAACTTCAAACTGTGTCAAAAGTTTTTTGAGGTTTGCTCAATAACTCCGCAGTTTGCTAGGCTAACGTAGGATAGGGTAGGGTCACATGCTAGGAGAAAATTAGTACAATATTTACCTAAGGTGAATATCGCTGAACTATGTTACTACCTTATAACGAGGTTTCTATTGATTATTTCTCGCATGAAGTTGGGAAAGCGACATAGTTGACATGGTCCTATACAAAGCACTGTCAAATCAATATCCTTGAATCATTCATTACGTCTCATAAACCCGAAATATCTTATATTCATAAAAGTATATATATTTGTGTGTTTCTGTGTGTTTATTTCTAAAGAATCTATACATCTGTTTTATATATATACATTTGTTTTATGAAGAATTTATACATTTTGGATTGTCTACAATAAACTTTTCCTCAATCCACAGAAAGCAGTTGACGTCAGAGCTAAACCAATCGCTACTATGCCTCTGTTGTGCAGTTCATTGAAACTCTATGTATGCTATTTGATGGAATGGGCATCCAGGATCCCAGCCTCTGATGAACTATGTGCGAATGATAAGGTAGGTTCTTACGTAAGTTGGCTTACGTAATTTTTTGTTTGGGAATTCGATCGGGTTTTCGTTTTATCCGTATACTTTACCGTTACAATAAAAATGTGTATAACTGTCAACCCAATGGAGCTTTAATGTTAAATGAAGTGGTGTAATGTAGCGACTCGAAGGTATATGATGTTCGATTCTGATATCCTGATTAAAAGATGTTTCTACTTCCTGTTAAGGTAGTGTGAATGAAAAGAATGATATTAACAACAGTGATGTGACTAAATTTTAAGTCATTCTTAAACTAGGAAAATCTGCTAGCCCATTTTCAATTGATGTCAATCTGTACTCGAGTGTTTTGGTAGATATGTAATTAAAACAATTAATATTTGGATGGGCAGAGGCATGGTTTTGCAGTTTCAGTTTTGTGGTGCATCCACAAAAGCAGCGTAGGCCAAGTTCTGCATCGGGACCCACAATTACCGCCACTGGCAGGAGTACTGAACCTGGTGCTCCTACAACATTCTGGGGGCCTGGAGGGGCGTACCACAAGCCTCGCCCCTGTGTGTCTTGTGTTTGTGTGAAGACCGGTTGGGAAAGATGAAGAAGAACTGGGGAAAGGTCAGGGAGGGATGGGTATTAAACCCAACACGCTTGTTCTCCTGATCCCAGTGAAGAATTGGAGGAATAAACACGGAGGGCACGTTGGCTCATCATCTAGGCCTATCACCTAATGTGAACCAACGTTTCCTCAGGGACGCCAACGCTTTAGGACCTGAAGGGCCCCCTCCTAGGGGAACTATTAAGTTTTATAAACTTATGTATTACTTAGGTACCACAGGATCTCCCGCTCTCACAGTAAAAATTAACGTAAGAACTTCCCGTAACAAGAAGGAATTTCTTGGAGCGTAACTTCTGACAAAGAAAAATGGTTTGATCCAATATTAATACTTACTACTTTTCCACGTACTCAGCACGCTATTGAGCTCTTAGCCTTTGGGCTTGTCTTCGAGAGTGTATCACACCCCAGGGAATTCTGATGTCTTGAACAAGTTCTCTCATCCGTCATTCCCCCAACTGCTTCAACTTGTGCGAGAATATCGAATTAGCCGATGTTGCCTACCTCCCTGAGCGAAATTCAGAGATTCTAGTTGTTATGGAAATACGTATAACTATGTATGATAATTTTATGATTCGACCTTGGTGTGAAATGAGATTCTTAGTAGAAGTTTAGGTCACAGAGGAATAGGATCGGGGGTTAATATAAGCTACCATGTTCCTCAGGGTTTCAATAGCAAGAGACCCCGTGTGGCGCTCTACAAACTATATAGGAATAAATCATTAACGGATAAAAATATCGTAAATTTAAGTAATTACAATCAAATTCTCTTGTCAGGATATCATGCCGAATTATGAGTTGATCCCGATATAATGAACACAGTATAAATTATATTGAGTTAGTGATTAGAAAAGGGGCAAGCAGATGCAGGTTTGTGAGAACCAATGATATGTTATTCTCTAATCCTAATCCCACATAAGCCGATGTGCGGTTTTTTGGGTATCTTACGACATCAAGTCCATTGTGTCCCGCCTCTCGCTTCAAGTCATGCGCGATTGAAGTAGGTGGCGGCAATAGTGCACAGCTCGCAAGAATGTCTCGCTTCTTCTCGCTCCGTCTCAGGGTTGCCAAACACTTAATTCCAAGTATTTGTTGTTTATAAATCATTTTTGAACGTGAATGAAAAAACCCGTGAACACACGTGTGATGGGAATCGGACACTAAACTGCATGTTAAGATCAACCTGTAATTTACCAGCCACATGCCGAAAGTTTTCCCCAAAACTATTCTATATCTGGGGAAAATGAAATAACAGTCCTAAACATTGATCTAATAATTAAATACTCAAAGTCCCAAAAATATGTATTTTTTGGTTTTGAAACCAGAAAGAAAATTTAGAGATCCTCTCTGTTGGACGTGAAAATGTTGACATATTGACTGATTTTTTTAAAGCTCTGATGTATTTGTAAAAAATGGTACGATTTTTCCGAACCAATAATATTGATGATGTAATTCAAATCTTGTTGGTAATTTTATGCTTAAAAAACCTTAATTTGAATTCCGATACAGCAAAATTTCAATTCCGAAAATTTAGCACTCTCTGGATGAAACTGATGATGTCTTGCCATGTTAGTTATTTGAAACAAAAAGAGCAAAACATCTAGGACATTGAAAAAAAAAAAAAAAAAAAAAAAACGAATGGTTAATAAATACAAATAATAATAGCAAATAAATAATAAAAGATAGGTAGAAGAAAACGCTCGGAAGTTTTGAAATATCATAAGATTTTTTCATAACATTCAAATCCAATGGAAGTGCCGACTTCAATTTACGTGGAAATACATTATTCTCCTCTGATGTACTTTATGTTGGAAACATCAGACGTTTTACTACGAACAGATCAGGCCGGTGAAGCCGGAAGCCAGAAAAATAATTGATAATTCATTCCGGTAGAAGCTTCTGCTGAGATAAAGCAAGAAGCTAGAGGCGGGTGTACTATGGGTGCACCAGACGTCGGTCTGATCCTCACTTACCTTCGGAGAAAAGAAAAGTTAGGTAGGTACTCATGTGCTGGGTGCCAATCTATTTAGAAAAAAGTATTTCATATAGTGTTCCAATGTTTTTGTCCTACGAAGCTCAAAATTCAAAAATGTCAACGAACATAAATTCTAATAGTAGACTTGAAAAGATTCCAATAAACTTGATGCTGCCAAAAGAATCATGGCGAATGCGTAAAGTTCTTCCATCCCCTGTTCTGAACAATCTGAATGTCTACATGCAATGGTTAGGTCAATGGATTAGAGTGAAGTAAAGCAGATCGCACCGTACTCCGCCGGTATGGAAGTTGGATAGCTAGTCACTTCGATTCAACTCATCCCCTGATAAAACTGTTTCTGATCCGTAGTTATTAATAGGCACATATAGGTATATATAAGTGCTTATACGTCTTACCGTAGGTTTCATGGAATTTGTCGGGTTCATAAGAAACTAGGTTCAGTTGCTATTTTCGGAAAGGGGCTGTGAAGCTACCGTAGGCCACCTACATGTTCGTATGGAACAACATTCCTTCCCTCTTAACAATAAAGATGTTTCAGATGATAAGTCCTCATTTTTACGAAGTCTCTCTGAAGCAAGGCCATGTAGGAAAGGCTTCGACTGAAGGAGGGATGGCCAATAGAATCTTTCAGTCCATTCAAGACCGAAACTGTGAAAAACTCATATTTATTGTGTGTTTGACAAATTTTGACGTCGCTACTAAGGCTACAATTATTTTTTTTGAGTTTTTTTCTTCAATAAATTGTGCATTCGGTCCACCTTGGGAACATTTTGAGTTTCAAATGTCACTGTGCAAGGGAGAGAATAGATTGGGGTAATACTGTCACTATATAAAACCCTGTAAATTATTATACAAATTTTTATTATTTCTGTATTAGATAGCCCTTATACCCAGATCATCGGTCTATAATTATTATTAAGCACCATATATATCTAGTAAATGATCAAAACTTGGACCAACGTGCCTCCTAAAAAGGTTCACACCTAAAAGCTCAGGACCCCACCATTTTACGGATTATAGTAGGTGAACGTTGAATTTTTTTTTTATAAATGTCAACACAACAAAACAAAAACCTTGGTAAAACAGCAGGTCGAAATGGAAAGGAATTAGCCTCAGAGGTTCCATTAGCTATTCAGTGAACCTCTGAACCTTTTAATTGTTTTTGAGGTGTCCCGAACGAGCTCAATTGAATTTCAGCAACATGAGTCGATTGGGGAAGAAATCGGTCTCGGAGGTTCCGAAGCTGATCAGAATAACACGAGAACTGAGAATATTATAGCAAAATAACCAGGTGATTCAGAGAGAGAGTTACGCTGAGACCACCAAGAAGTTTCAACGACCCTCTGTTTGCGCGCAAATTGAAAAGAATCAGTACTTTTTGATCAAACTCTTCATACGCATATCAAAAAGCGTTAAACTCTAGGAATTTCTTAACGAATTTCTATGAAAGAAATATTGGATTCATTGCAATAGCCTAATTTCCTTAGAAAATTGGACAAAACGTTCCGACCTTCGTAGACTTGGTAGTTAGAATAGTAATAATAGTAGTCTGTTGTTGGAATAGTAATAATAATTTAATTAAGAGTAATTCCTAAGTATTTGCTAATCAATAATTTAATAAATTGATATAATTGAAGTAGGTAATTCGATTGTATACAGCTTTGTACTAAACCTACCTACGTTGATTTCTAAAGCTTCACTTTATTCCATTCACTCGTTCATTGTTACTCTATCGTCATGGTTACACCAACGCTCTGTCCTAATACGTCATAATATTATATTTCTAGGTGGTTACTGTTAGCATCATCCTGAAAATCGATGTGGTGATTACCTACCTATGCTTCACAAGCCCAATATAGGATACAGAAGTTATAATAAACTCGATTTCGGGAAGTCAGAATTCCATTGTAATTATATTATCAGCTAATACAATTATCCTAGTCACTCCCGTGTTGATGTCTTTTTTTCTTGTCAATGTTTTAGCCCTTAGGGAGAGCAAAGGAATAAACGGATAGCTACCGGGGTGGTTTCGTTCGATTCTTTGGGTGGATACCTATGAATGAAACTCAAAAAATCAATATTGTTACATAGAAAGATTTCAAGATCTCGATTTTTGAATATTTCAGCCCTTAGGTTCTATACCCTTTAGTGTTGATCGATCGCAATGTTACTGGCACATCCCCGACCAATAAATGATTTTTAAGCCAAATTTGTTAAAGTTTGGTCCAATACTTTTTGAGAAAAGCTTCGGTCGGCAGACGGACGGGGATATTTTTTTTTTTCTTTCGATTTTTGGATTCTACGCATCTTGAAACTTAAACCAACAAATTTTGAGGGGGGTTGACATTTTTTGTTGTTGGTCGATTACAAAGTTTTATTATTGAAAATTATAAACCAAAAAACAAATTATTACTCGTAGGTTTATTATTTATGTATTGGATGGCCTTTCTACACGGTTCACTGGTCTATAATAATTGTTAAACTCTGTATATTGTATGTTATCGAAACTAGCTTCACGCGTCACGCCTCGCAAAAGGGTTCACCCCTTTACAGGGCCATGAATAGGTACCTAGGGTATGGTAGCTGATAAGTGGCTGATGGTGTCTGATATCTCGTAATATTGTTCTCAAGGTGTTCCAAAGGCACTCTGTTTCAAATTTTCGCATCATAGGTCGATTAGGAAACAAATTAGACAGTTGATACGATCGTCGTAGTCTGGTCCCATTTTCTTGCGTTTATTAATGTAATTTTGTGATTCGAAGATTCGCTAGCTGCGTATGATTTCCCCTATGTTCTCTTGCCTGGAATTCCAAGGTGATATTCTAGCCTTTAGGGAAAACGAACAGAGTAACGTACAGTGTTCCGGATAGTTTTATTTGGATCTTTGGAATAATATTAATCAATCACAACCATTAGGTATACTGTTTCCTTGAAAGTTTTTGAGATCTCGATTTTTTAATACGAGTACGTCAGTTGAGGGATGTTATCATCCTCTGGGGTTGATAAAAATTGATCAACCGAGCTTTCTAAATGAACTAGACCCCAAAAATGATTTTTAACCCAAGTTTCATCAACTTTGGTCCAGTAGTTTCGGAAAAAAGTTCTGGATGGTGGACAGACGGATTTTTCGGTTTATCATTTTCAATAATGAAACTTTGTAATCGACCAAGAAAAACAATTTTTAATCCCCCCCCCCCCCCCAAAATTTGTTGGTTTACGTATCAAGATACGGAGAATCTAAAAATCAAATTTAAAAAAATCCGTCCGTACGTCGTCCAACGTCCAGAGCTTTCCTGTAAAATTGCTTGACCGATCTGTATGAAACTTAGGTTAAAAATCATATTTGGAGTCTAGATGATCCTAAACTCGGCATTAATTTTTATCAAACCTAAATGGTGGTATTAAGGGCTAAACATTCAAAAATCGAGATCTCGAAAACTCGAGGTAACAGTAATGGTTTTATGATTCGGAACCTCTGAGGCTGATTTCTTTTCTAATCCTCTCACGATGCGTTATTTAGATGGAGCTCTTTTGGGACACTTTTGGGAGGCACAATTATAGACCAATCACCTATGTAGGCTATCTAATACAGAAATAATGAACTTTAAGTAATAATTATAGACCAATTAACAAATAGTAACAAATTATAGACCAATCACCTATGTAGGCTATCTAATACAGGAATAATGAACTTTAAGTAATAATTTACAGCGTGTTGACTGCGTTCTATGCATCTTGAAACATAAACCAACATATTTGTCGGGCTGTTCAAAAATGTTTTTTTCTTGATCGACTTTACGAGGGTTTATTATTCAAAATAATAAAACAAAAATGGGACCCAATTTTGTGTGGGCCCTTCCTGTAAAAGAAATTTCTATGTACAAAACTTTCTATACTTATTATAATAAAGATGAAGAAACCATAATGATGTATTGATGTACGGTATAATTACGATTTCATTAATGTGGGTTCATTTATTGTGATTTCAGGTGCTCCTTTGTAAAACCAAAGTTGTACAGCTTTTCGTTCTTGAGCTCGCCTTCCGATCGCTTCATGCTAACGATGTCATTCTTCTCTTCGATTGCTGTGTCATCCCTAGAACTTGTGATGGTAACTTCCGTCGTTTTAAATTTCAATATCTCAACAGTAAAATTTGTTTGATTGGGTTTTTGACCTTTTATCGTGTTATGTGTTCAAACCCGCTCGAACAACATTGAAGTTTTTTTAGGTTGGCACCTACCATGGAACACTTGAGATCTATATATGCTTCAGTCAGAGATGCCCATATTCACATGGCGTATTTTCGAATGTATACTATACGAACCGTAAAGGTTCAACCGAATGTCGCAGCATATAGCTTCCGCGGATGATGTAGAGATTGTTGCTCAATAAATACCCTCACTTTCAGCAGCTTTTGAGGAATAGAGCGTGCAGCAAAAGACAGGGGTCTCTAAATAAATGAAAAGAAATAATGTACACAGATGTCTTGAAACTTCTCTGCTCTGTCTCCAGAGCCAATCGAATTGGCAGGCTACCGGTTCCCGATGTTTCAGCTGTTCAAAGGCCTACCTTGGATAAACGGTGATCGAGAAGTGATATTTCAGCAGAAATAAAAGCACGAATAGAAATAGGGAGCCACTGATATTGGTCTCTCAGCAAAATCTCAGGAGCTCAAACTCCCCTGGCTTAGAGCTCTTCCCAGAAAAGCAAATTTGAATTTCTAATTGATCATGATCTGACCTGTTCTAGCATATGGGTCGGAATCACGGGTCCTCACAAAGAATGGGAAGATAAGCCCTGGGTTTGGAAACGAGAAATCTTTAGGGGGATATTTGGCTCAGTTTTCAATATCGAGGAGCTATGCTGGAGGATTCATACAAGCGAGTAGTTACGTGCGCTGTAAAATAAACCGGACAGAGTTCCACGTAGTCCTCTGTACAGAAAGCCGGATGGTAGCAGAAGAAGAGGCAGGAGGCTTATGAGGTGGTTGGATGAGGTTTAAGCCTCTTCCTTTAAGATCTTCTTGGTGTTGGAAGATGGCGTGCTGCTTCATTGGACAGGAATGCGTGGTGGAGGACTGTCGAGGATGCCCAGGTTCTCTAGAGGACCATCACGCTGTGGGAAGAAGAAGTCGACCAACAAAAAGTTTTTCTTTAACCCCCCTCGAAATTGTTTGTTTCAAGTTTCAAAATACGTAGATTTCAAAAGTCGAAAAAAGAAAGGGAAAAAACTGTCAGTCCTTTTTTCCTAAACTACTGGACCAATCATTATAAAATTTTGCTCAAAATTATATATTGACCGGGAACGAGTCATCTCTTTGGATTCTCTCTAAAGGGTCGAATTTATGAGCTGAAAGAGATATATGTTTGGTTGTATTTAACAGATATCCCAAAGAAGCGAATGAACCCAAACGAATCGTTGAACGTTTATCAGTTTGCTCTCCATAAGGGCTAGAGTTTTGAAAGCAAGAAAGAAGAAAAAAATCATCAAGACGATCGTAATCAGGGGTGGAAATAGTAAAAATCGCTTTGAACTACGATGGTATCAGCTGTTAATTCCAATAGAATTATGACTTGGCGAAAATGAGTTTTTCATAACTCCTGTCACGTATAGATGGACAGTGGAGCATGTGTATTATTTTATCTAATTAATGAGTCCAATTTCTTTCATAATCGACCTATGGTGCTGAAAATTAGGAATGGGCTACCTTTGGGGCACCCAGAAAGCAATTGCGAGGTAAGGAGGCACGCTGTTTAGCTGAGAGGTCTCTGAAGCTAACTTCCTTCTTAGTCAATCCATCGTGATGAAATTTGAAATGGCAACAAATGAATTTGATTTAGCAACACGTAGTATTCAATTACGATGCATGGAGGCAAACTTATCAGTAGCTGGACTTTAGAGGTCCCTCTCATTAATGTTCCTACTGTATACCAAGCTTAATAATTATATACCAGTTATCTGCGTCAAAGGGTTATCAAATACAGAAATAGTGAACCTTTGTGTGATAATTTGCAACCTAAGGAGGCGAATTGATCAGTTGCTAGACTTCAGAAGCCTCTCTTACTAATGCACTATATGCCGAGTTAAATAATTACAGACCAGTGATCGGTGTAGGAAGGCTGTCTAAAAGTGGTCGTCACAGAGCGGTGTGGCGTGACGCTAAAATCTTGATGTTCGTCCACTATGGTCATTTTTCGACCCTTCGTTTTGCCAGTCCAGCATGGACCGTTATTTTAAACAATTATAACCTTGTTTTGCGACATCATTCATAGCAATTCGTCAAACAGTATACATCTAGGGGGTCTATCATGAACAAAACGTTCTGTGTTATCAATAGTAAAGTTCTAAGGAACGAACATTGCAAATTTAATCCAAATTTGTAGAGTAATTGCTGCTTTTTGGGTCCCAGTGTGGATGATGAGCGTATTTTGCTGAGCGATACATCTATGTGAAAAACTCGCTAGTCCGAGCAGTGTGAATCATAGAGACCAAGGTCGCAGGAGCACTTATGAAAATGGCCGAGGTCGAAAAATTTTCACTTCGCCCTCCGTCCACTCGGTCGGAGGGGCGGTGCGGAGTATTTTCGCCCCACGCTCCAGATGTTTTGGAGAGCAGTCGAGAGCGGAATATTTTCGACTCACCCGCGCTGCGCTGCGCTGTCGACCTAGTGGACAGCCTGCCATTCATTTCCATCATATTTCTAGAGAAAGAATTTGGCGTCATGCCGCTCTGTCGACCATCTTAATACAGAAATAATGAGCCTTTGTGTTGTAATTCTCAGTGTTTTTATCCACATACCTTGTACCTAGTACTTTTTTACACAACATGTCCTTGTACTTTCCTAAAAGGTGACAGGAAACTGATATTCGTACCTATGTAGGATCCTACCTATTTATATTTTAGATGCTATTTATATAATGTTTCATGTCTTCACAGATCAAGACTCTAATGTAAATGCTGACATTTCTCGAATTGGAACGATGATGCTGGATGAGCTAGTAAATCCTCTGGCCGATTACCAGATTGACGAATCCGAATTTTCCTGCCTGAAGTCCATAATTTTTTTCGACCCTAGTGAGTATTCAGGTTATGATCTTTTTATGTTGTTTTTCATGGAACATTCTTACTTATTCACATTACCTATGTTTTCATTTTAACTATCCATATTTTTTTTCTCCATAATATTGGTAGGTATATAAGTTCATATTTCAGTCACAAGGTAGACCATGACACAGGAGCACCTACTTACTTGTGATTATGAAATAAGACCATTCAATATTGTACTTATTGCTTGATAGGTATCCTTTAACAGGGGCGGATACACTGCCGCGGTTTGGGTGGGGGGGGGGTGGTCAATCTTTACCTATGTGTAATAGGTCTCGTCATTGCTGTTACGCTCCAGGAAAATAACTCTCACAGTCGAATAGGTTTGGTCACTCTGGCCTCTTAGGTCTGATCGTTTGAGTGTCGCAACTGCGGGGAAATTTCCCGTAGTTGTGACGACACGAGTTCGAACTCCTGTCGAGTTATCAAATATTTTTGGGCCGTTACAGTGGCGCAGTCGAAATAGGACCCGAAGTCATAAGAAACAATAATTATTGAATCCCTCTCCAGCCAAATGACTGTAAACATCACGTTTCCTGTTATGCACCTTTCATTTCCTCACTCACTTGAGTCAAAACACACCATGACAATGACCTCGCTCGATTGCTGACTTGTTCCAGCGAGAATCTGCTGTGCCAGCGGCCTGCAGTTACACTTCTTCATTCGTCCGACCCCAAAACAACCGAGACGGCTGGTATTTGACTCCGGGGGAATGTTACGCTCCAGGAAAATAATTCTCACAGTCGAAGAAGTTCGGTCACCCTGGCCTCTTAGCTCTGATCGTTAGAGTTTCGCAACTGCGGGGAAATTTCCCCTAGTTGTGACAACGCGAGTTTGAAGTCCTGTCGAGGTACCAAATATTTTTGGGCCGTTACATTGTTCAGCCCCTTCAATAGAGTAAAACTAACCTAATGGAAATTTTCATCGCGAGATCTTAGTGAGAGCATTCGAAAAAGGTGCTATATGATGAGTATCTGATCTGGAATTCATTTGCACCATGACATCACGGCCCCCGCCTGGGGGGGGGGGGGGGGGGGGGGGCTTCAGCTCCCTTGTACTACTAAATCATGTGCAATCTTCCCACGGTCTTTTGAGCTGAAAATTGTGATTGTGGGTTTTCAAGTATGCTGAATCCGAATCTGAGGTCAAAATTGTGAAATTCCGACACATCAAAGTTCCCCATTATACGTTTCAAAGGTCGTAGTTGATCGTGATAGAATCATCTTTCTTTAGAGCGGGTTTCATCACCTCGAGTTAGTGTACGAGTTACCTATATCCTAGAGATGGTATCATGAAATGCGTTTCTCCACTCTTAGATAATCGTGACCCCTGGGTTTACGACCATGTTAGCTCCTAGATTTTATTCTCTACTTCATCCAGGTATTAAGTGCTAACTCCAAAAGCTACCACAGTTGTTGCAATAAAACGTACGCCATATTGGTTTATCACTACAAAATCGTCTTGGTTAGAGAGATTACTGTTTGATTATAATTCTTATGTTTATTCTTGATTGTTCATTGTTAAAATGGCATATTTATTTCAATTCAACATCGGTGATAACGACGATTGCTTGATTCGGAGGGTTCGTTGTAAATTAGTGAGTTCTGTGACCAGAAGCCTCACGCAACTTTTTGTGGGAACATAATAAACATGCATTGGCAGGAAGTATCCAATATTTACCACATAAAATGAATCATTATGGTTGGTAGCCTTTCCATTTATATGGTGAGCGTGGTTGTGAGGGGATGAGAGAATTGTTTAGGCTGCTTTTCTCATCATTTATTGAACACTCCTAGCGCTTTCGCCCTAATGGGCCTCATCAGGGAGCTATAGTATACAAAGAGACAACAGGCATGTTGTAATTTCTATGGTGATTATATGGTAGGTTCTAATTTAAGTTGTTTAATGGTAATGGCTTAGTTATGTAGTTATTATGTACCTATTAGTTAAGTTGTAGCTCTAAGTAATTAGTATTAATAGTTACATAAGTACTAATAGGTACATAATAACTACATAACTAAGCCATTACCATTAAACAACTTAAATTAGAACCTACCATATAATCACCATAGAAATTACAACATGCCTGTTGTCTCTTTGTATACTATAGCTCCCTGATGAGGCCCATTAGGGCGAAAGCGCTAGGAGTGTTCAATAAATGATGAGAAAAGCAGCCTAAACAATTCTCTCATCCCCTCACAACCACGCTCACAACATAAAAAGCTTGGAAAGGTTCAAAAAGGTAAGTTAGGTGTAAAAAACCAATGTTCCGCAATTCGTATCACATTATTTTTCCTGTCATTCTGAATGTCTAGTTGTAAGATCCCCAAAAGCTGCTAGAAATCCATAAACGAAAGGCTCGAGTAAGTATTAAGAAATACGATCAAATTCAGTTCTTGTGGATTATTATCCGATAATTGCAATCGTCTCTTAGTGTCCGAGAGAGTAACCCTATCAAATGTCAACTTCCTAGTGGTAACACTTGAGAATTTAGCTCACTCAGCTGATTGGGAAAGATACAATAATTTCAATCGTATCTTAGTGCCCCAGAGAGTCAGTCTCCCTATCAAATCTCAACGTCCTAGGTTGAACAAGAGACAATTTAGCTCACTCAGCTGAGTAGAAATGAGCCAATCATTTCAATTGTCTCATAATTTCAGCTTCAGAGATTAGTAAATATGATAGAAATCATCAGCTTTAGGAGCCCATCAGCTGATCAGAGGTCTATGCATTTGCCTAGTACCTACCGCTTACAAGTACCTACTACTCAATAGTATGCCTACCTTGTGCTTGGTGCCTTCTTTTCACATTATTAGTTCAATGTGGTTACTTAGCAATATAAGTTTATAACTTTGCGTAATAAATCAGCTTTCCTTGACACTACGATGGCTTAGGGATCGTGAGATGATGTATTAAAATGAGAGTATTCTAAAAAGTGGCGAACGATTGTCCTGCTATGAAAAATAAGGAAGTTACACTTCGCTAGTAACGCATTGGTTGTTCTTGGAAATCAATAGAAAAAGAGGAGAAAGAAGTATTCACTCTGGGTCATTCAGCAGCTATCTTGAATGTCACCGCCCTAACTAAACGAAACACTTGCATACAGGTCTGCAACACATTTTATGTCTTTAGTTGCATACACGTATGTGTTGCAGACTCTTATGCAAGCTCTAAGAGCCACTCAGCTGATCCGGACCCTGGGCATCGTCAATTAAATGTCCTAAAGAGGCTACATACGAAATCTTCCTAGGGTGTAAAGCATGGAAATTAGCTTTAAGAGCCACTCATCTGATCCGGTCCCTGGGCATCGTCAAGTAAATGTCCTAAAGAGGCTACATACAAAGTTACAGCTTCCAAGAGTGTAAAGCATAGAAATTATCTTTAAGAGCCACTCATCTGATCCGGACCCTGGGCATCGTCAAGTGAATGTCCTAAAGAGGCTACATACGAAATTACAGCTTCCTAGAGTGAAAAGTAAATTACCTTTTAAAATTATTTAACCACCGGTTCACAAATCAAACTGTTCTCGCAATATTCGGATCACCTGCTACGAATCAAATCGTCGAAACACCAGCTCAATGAAATCATCAGAAATTAACAAGCGGTTGCGCAATCATGTTCGCAATATCAATTATTGAGAATTATTGAGAATGATCACCTAAGTGTTGGCCACGCACTTCGCAGTAGTTAACAATTATTCAAATCAACCATGCTCATAACTCGCTTGTCATAAAATGTCAAAAGAAAAAACCGAAGAGTGGACTTCATTATTGTCGCTACATAGTTACCGAATTGGTATATCGGTTGTAGCGTTGCATTTTTTCGGTCGCAAATTTTAGAATGACCCCCAGCCCAAGAACATATCCATGTTAAAATACGTAGAAACCGACCCCATACACGTAGGTTCATAAAGGGTTATTTTTCAAGTAAACCCTCAATTTCAATGAAAAAAAAGCACATTTTCAACATTAAAACACGATTTTCACCGCTTAATAACACATTTAAAGTATAATTGACTGTACCGTTGGGAAGAGTATTAAATGAAGCAGTTTTCATGAGGCTTGTCAGTAGCTAGGATGTTTTTTGAAAGAAAAGTAACGTTTCAAAGATTTTTAGAAATGTTATTTTTTCAAGTTTTGTAATGTTAGTGCTGCTGTTATGGTCTTGAGATGATAATTTTTAAGAATCAAAGTGCACCAAACTTATAGGAAATCTAATGCTGATTCCGAAAATGTGGTCAAAAGTTTAAGTGAAAAGGTTGAGTTGAGAAAAACATGGTTTTCTTGAAGAAAAAATAATTTAAAAATCATAGGAATCTGAAGAACGGATTGAGGTTATGCAATTGGCCGCAATTTACTCCATTTTTGATCTGGTTTTACGCAAGACAATTTTTGCATCTACGAGTGGTTCACCCTGCATATGTACTCGCAAATCCGTCCATCTGTTCTGTTTTCGGTTCGATCTTATTTGCTTTCTTGTTATTTAACTACCCTTGCACGTGTAATTTCAATTTCTAAACTCGCGATCTCCACAGAAGGGCTACTTGAAATAATGAACCTTTGTTTAAATGGCGTTGTTCTTGTTGAGTCGATTTTTTTTTTAAATTTAATGTGACTCAGATTTTGATCGCCTTGTGAATATCTACCAAGAGGGATGTAGGAGCTTGGAGTCGGTCGTAGTACAATCCTTTTGTATTGCCATTTAGATATACCAACAGTAGATCTACACTTTTGTTTTGCATAAATCAATTTAGTACCATAACAATTTTATTTACGATTTCCAGACACGCGAGGACTGTCAGAAAACTCTGAAAAAATAAGGAATTGGCGTTGCCAAATTATGGGGAACTTGGTTGACTATGTTTCCGAGAGAGATCAAGACTTTGACAAGAGCTCCAGGTATGGAGAGATTTGGCTATTATTGATGCCATTGCAGCGCATTAGCTGGCAGGTAATTGTGCATTAAAAAAATGTTTAGGTACTTTATAAACATTTAGTAATACCCACTTCGCCCATGCATGTATTTACACCTAAGTAAGTTTGTTCCTACTCCCGAATTTTCTATTACATTAATCCTCCGAGGGGTAGCCTCAATATACTGGTCCAGTCTGAAGGAGGTTTATTGAAAAACATAGGCGTTATCGTCACAGTTTCCCCTCCGGTTAAGTTTGCTTTGGCTGTTATCGCTTAGGAAAGTTCTCCGGGAGTGAGAGCGCAGGAGAAGGGATTTAACGGACATGAACCCTCATTTCCATACTGAACCCATTCCTTGGGGACGCGGAACAGTCTGGGATTCGGCCACAACGGAGCGAAGGCTACATCAAACTATCATTGTCGGACATACTTCACCCTTCTTACCATACGGGACAAACGAGATTCCATAAGCTTCCTTACCCACCCCCTGTAAGTGTCAGGCCTGTGGCTCCAATCGATTTCCCCTGTTCTTGTAACATGGTCCCTTGTGATCTTTTTTGAAGTTTATTGTAAATATCTGTTGCTTAAATTAACCAATTTCATTGTAACCGTGTACCAGTCTCACCTCTCAATGGGGAATTTCACCTAAATACATTTTATTCCATCAGCTTAACGATTACGTCGAGAGCTTTCCAAATATGGTGTCACATAGGAACCATCTCACCCCCGCGTCCTTCTTGTGCGTGGAGGGGAGGGAGTGCCATTCACCTATGATGTCTATATAGATTCTTTCTACAGTCTTTTTGTCCAAACCCTGTGGTTTTAAGCTGGAAATTCGCAGCCCCAAGAGCTCAATTCTTGAATCAAAAATAATAAATTCCAACACACGAAAGTTGCCCAATAATCCATTTTGTTGAAGGTGGTGCCAATTAAAAGTAGATGTGCATGTAACGTAAATACAGTTATTGTGCTATAGCAACATATTCGGTTTAAGGGAGATACAAATTTAAATTGGGAGTTTAATCCTAATAGGGGAATTCGATAGTTCTCTAACAATTTTCTGTTAGGTAGGGATATGAAATTGAAAATAAAAAACTGTAACGAGAGCGTAAACGAAAAAGTTGAGTATGTACATAATATATCGATAACATTTAGGCCATAATTTGGGAGTTTTGAAATCGAGGAATTTGGAATTTTGATCATTTTGATAACGTCAGAAGGAACTGTCCAGGTCTATCTCAGGTGATCATATAGATACGATCGTATGTACAACCATAGAACCTCAGATATCACCTATCTGATATATCACGGTTCTCTCACAAGGACAAAAAGATTTCTGGTATCTGCTTCACTTGTTCAGTGGTACTGATTCAATATCATTAAGTATTGAGTGACTCCAATAATAATTAAAAAACAAATAGAATAAAATGTGCACGGACACATTTATATCACATAGGTAGGTAGGTAGGTATATGTGTATCAAGCAGGTTGCCCTTTCATCAAACCAGGAACGTTGAAATTGGTAACAGTTTATTGGTCATAGACGATGAAACTTCGGTTTCTGTGGATTAACCTAATCTCATGATGTTTCCCTTAGCTGAATCAAGTTCTGTATCGAGAGTCATGCTCACTCAACCGTGTTGACTGAGTTAAAACGGTATTAATGCTTCCCTCCTTGATTGTATTCGCTGATTGTAGTTCAACCGTGTTCTGTATGCACTTTGCAGAATGCGATGCGAACGGTCGCGTGCAACCTCATACTGCGTTCATGATGAAACGCGTTGATTAATGTGGACATAGGCATCTCGATCATAGCGCATAGTCACTCCTCTTTTGTTCTTGGTAGACGCGACACCTTCGATCTTTGCTGTACCAACTCCTAGTTGTCCCCACGGGTTCGACCCATGGGATTAATAGAACTAGTGAAAGCTTATAGATTCCCGTTCCCAGAAATTAGTGCTCGGTGTGATTCATTTGTTAAAACAGAAATTAATTCTTCGGATAACTGTTGCATGCGTCAAAATTTATTCGCAGTTTAACGTAGAGAGTAATTATTTATCGTAAATCGAATTTTAAAGACTCTTTGAAAATTCACGGTAAATGTTTGAAAGAAACAAACTGTGCATAATATTGTGTGTTTGTTTTGAGTTCCGCATTGTGTTTGTGTTATTCTGTTCTGTTATTACCTTGGTGTATATAAATGTAGGCAAGTAGGTACTTCGTTACACGCATCAACTGCAAGTTTTGCTCAAACTCTAACCAGATATGTATATACTTATTCATTATTCTTTGTTTCAAAAGCTGATTGATGCAATCCAGTACGCAATGTTGTGCGGTGAAGTTTCAATTGACCCGATCGTCGAAGAAGTACTTGCTGCTAGTGGCAACGCTGCTGCATACGAACGATCTCAACAGCGTTTTTTTGTGGATGCTTGAACGAATTGGTCCAACGGTGTCTCCTTGTGCACATAGAATCCGAGTTATTTAATACTTCACCAATTAATTTTCTTACCTTACCTTCTTCGATAAGGCATTTTTCGGTGGTCAAACCACTAGATAACCTGTTATTTTTAATGGGTGTGCACCTATTTGTTTTATAAAATTTGAGAAGTCGATTATTTTTTTTTTTTTTTAATATTTGTTCGATTAATCATTGAATTTGATAAAAACTATTAGCGTTATTGCTTTGGAGGGGGGAAGGGGGGTTCAACCTAGGGGTTTCTATCACAAAAGTTGCTTATACTTGATTAATTTCTACTTTTGTAAAAAAATCGATTAATTTTTTCGCTGACGAAGCATTACTATTGTGTTTAATGTATACCGTATAACTGAATGTAGTAACTTAATACTCGTATTATTTTTATTATTGTTTTGCACCTACAAATGTGTAAATACTCATGCCATTTTGTGAAATTGGCTTGTAGAATGCTGTTTTTTTTTTTTTTTTTTTTTTACGTTATTAAATTTAGACTAACTTTAAACGTAATTTAAACTAAAACTTATTTCAACTAACTTGTCATTTTTAATGACATTGATAGATCTAATGTTCGATTGCAAATAAACTTTGTGTTCTTGTTATCTCAAAATGAATATGAATATCTTGAAATCTTTATGAAATGAATATGAATATCATTCCTTGAGGTAAAAAAAAAAAAAAAAAAAAAAAATAAAAGAAATAAATGTTTGAGTTCACTGTGTTTAATTTATTTTCGTTTTTTCGAATTACATTCAATTGAACCTGACTACCATTTCGTAGCAAGGAAAATGTATATCTCCAATTTGTGAACTTGTTCAATTAATTGAAGACTCAGAAAACGTTGTCATTTAAATCATATAGTACATCTCGTGCCGGATTCCTGCTACTTACGCTCTTTAAAAGTAGCTATTGATGGTTTCTGTGGTTATTAATATGATTGATTATTAAATTGGGGATTGAAATAATATATGAGAAATGATTTGAAAAAAAATAAAAATGAATAAAATAAAAGAAATAAATGTTTGAGTTCACTGTGTTTAATTTATTTTCGTTTTTTCGAATTACATTCAATTGAACCTGACAACCATTTCGTAGCAAGGAAAATGTATATCTCCAATTTGTGAACTTGTTCAATTAATTGAAGACTCAGAAAACGTTGTCATTTAAATCATATAGTACATCTCAAGTGCCGGATTCCTGCTACTTACGCTCTTTAAAAGTAGCTATTGATGGTTTCTGTGGTTATTAATATGATTGATTATTAAATTGGGGATTGAAATAATATATGAGAAATGATTTGAAAACATACCTACTTCTCTAAAGTGATCATGGTCTATATGTATGCGAATGTTTAATTCCAAGTTTGTTGACTGGATAATATAGAACTAAAATTTGAGGCTCTTTTGGACGCTCGAATCTTATTTAATAGTAGGAACGACGAAACGGTTAAAAATCAGCTTGTAATAACTTGACTCATTTTAAAAACACATTCTACAGTAGAAGTTCAACTTTCAGTGATCCTCTTTTGGTTGTGCCTATTCAACATTAAATTAGTAGATAATTCAATGTAACATATTTCATTATATCATCTTATGGCATATAGTTCCTCTCGAATGAATAATAAGTCAAATGATGTAAAAAAAAAAAAAAAAGAAAAAAAGCGAAGTGGAGCGGTCGGGGGTAGTTAAACAAACCGTGGGTGAAATGAATATGGGTACCTACCTATATGTAACTTCTGCGATTACAGCAATGTTAAGTAAGTAGGCACTTGCACCTAATTAAACTTAATTAAAACTTGTTGGAACTAGGTTATGGGAAGCTGGTTGGGTTGGTTGAGCGAAAAACTGGAAAACTCTGTATTCCAAAAGAAGGAATTAAAATCGAAAAGGAGGAGTGAAATTTTCAGGTTGGATTCACTTTGCCTTCCCCCGACAGGAACAGGGGAATTACTACTGGTTATGGCAAGGGGTGAAGTTATCCGCAGTCTCAGGAAAACTAATTTCAATCTCAGAAGTGAATTATTCAAATATGCGGACGACTTTTCTGCTCGAAAAACTTTTTCAGGAGCATTAAGACAACTGGTTCTTCTTCTTCTAAACCACCTGTTCTCTTCTACATTATGTGGAGCACATATTAGTCCTTGATGAAAATAAAGTAAATACGGCAGTTTTCTATGATTTGTGACATTATTTACTACTATATTAAACTATTTATTTGATGTTAGAGACATTCAAAATAAGTGAGATTTCGACCTTTGAAGTTGTACTTGAGTAATTTACCAGTGAAGTTGGCTCCGCTGAGACAAATATGAATACGGTATGTAGGTATATGTAATTAACGTTATCCTGTCAAATCATTTTCATCCAGTTGATAAATATTCTATCGGAATGTCACAGGATCTCTTCTGTCCAGATATTGGAGTTATCCAAGCAGGAAAAAATGACCACCAGTGGTGCATAGTGTAGTACAAAGTCACCAAATCCGAGAAGATCTTTGCAATGAGTAAAAATTAGCAGCGTGTTATTAATTCAGGAAGTAGGTGTAATGTCGTTAATTATTATCATCTTATAGATGGAAATTCCTTAAAACTCTTATGTAAATACTGTAAAACGAACTGCATAATATTAGGTTTTAGATAGGTCGGTACCACTGTTATATTTTGGTCTTAATGCTGAATTTGTTTTGTGAGTGAAGTAATTTAATAGGGCATAGAACTTTATAAAATAATTTTATTATTGATCGGGGTTGGATGTATACCTATATCTTGAGTGAATAGAGCTTAACAAATTACCCACCACTTCATTAATTGAGAGAAGATAGGTAAAAATAATAGCTACCAACCTAAGTATTATACGTTGTACAATAAGTTGCACAATGACTGTCAAATATGGGACTAATAGAGAGTTTTTGTACTTCTCGTATTCATTTTCTCGTATACGAAAATGGCCTTTCCGAAACGAGAAGAGGTTTTCGTAACGTGGAAACGCTTTAAGGAACTGGAAGAGTCAGCTTTACTCGTGCTCAGCTTTTTCGGAATCGTAATTACGAAACGAAAACTTGACCTTCTTCTAGGATAACACTCTAGAATAACTTAGCAACTATCATGCAGTTGGCATGGACACACATACACACCTGACAAAATCGGCTGAATTTTCCCCGTGCCGTCTTTTGTTGTTGGTTTAACCTTTATATTTGTCTTTCTTTCGTGTTTTTTCCCCGCACCTCAACCAGAACAGTCATTAGCAGTATTTTGTTCTTGCTTTCGACGTTTTATCGAAGATTTCAGCTTTTTCATTCTGAAGATTTCGTTTCAAGGTTCATTTTACGCGTTTTAAAGATTCGTGTTCTTCACGGCTGAATCGTTTTCATATGATATAGAGGTAAGTGGTCGTTGTTTCTTTATTCATGTTATATTTCGGAAATAGTCTGCTGTGACAATTGAGTTTTGAGCAGTGATTCACTACAAGAGTCACGTTAACGTATCTGTAAGAGTTCTCTTCCTCTCGAGCTTACGAAAACGCTACGAGAAATCGATGCAAAAAGGTTAGCATTCATCATGCTCGCTCTAACAGCTTGTTTTCGTGTTTACGAGAAATACCAATACAAGAAATACAAAAACTCTCTAAAACAAAAGAAGCTACACGAAAGTAAATTGCGATCTCAACGGAATTATATTCAAAATACAGTGAAATTACAATCACAATATAGGTACCTACATTAAGTTCATCATTCAATCAACAATGCCAAAACGAAGAAAAGATTTTCCCAAGTTCGGGTAACGATGTTCATCCTGGTAACGATGTTCATTTTTAATAATGTACAGTAGTTCCTGGTTGCGAACATCCTCCCACCTAAGTTTTCGATGAACTTCATGATAACTTATAATTTGAGTCCACAAATCGAAGAGGTTTCTTGACTGTTCTCCCTCTAGTCGTCTTCTTGATAGACTGTTCAGTCCGATCTTCTCTGGCAATTATGGGTGTAAAAGAATCGGTTCAGCGGGACTGTAAAACTTCTCATTGGGTTTAGGAACAATTGTGTCGACGGTTTCTTCTCCAGAAATGCAGGATTCAGCTTCTAAAAGCGGGTACAACCGTTGTATTGGTCGTGGACATGTGCCAGTAGTTGTTTTCAACCGCACAAGATGGGTGATGCCATCCTTCCCAAGAAGGAGTTCAATGATTCGAGCAAGAGGCCAGTCAATTCTTTTGACGGTGTCATTGCCAATCAAAACGACATCTCCAACTTTGATCTTGTCATATTTATTTAGGGTTGGTAGGCTTCAGGTTTTCACCGTTGGGTTTCGGAGGGTGAGAATGAACAGCTTCTCTTTTTTTTAGTATAGTTTAATTATCAGCTTAGCGCTTTCGCCCATACTTAGGGCCTCGTCAGAGCTTTTTTATGAGTTAAAATGATTATTGCTGCTAGGGGGACCCATCCTGTCATATCGGTAGGTATACCTCGTCATATTATTGAAGGCTAAGGAAGGGGAATTATCTTAAAACAGCAGCCTGGTGACTCTTTTTATCTTTTTATTCTGCAGATGTTTCCTATGACGGGATGCCTTTTTTGTGCCTTCAACCAAAATACGGAACTTATGGTAGGTAGGTAGGTATGTGTTAAAATTGACTTCATCAACATCTACTCGACTTTTATTGTACCTGTTTGTAGCCAGGCAATTTGGTCGTGTTTGGTTCTTCCTGTTTTTTCTTAAATAAATCCGAAAAAAGTGGCCGCAAGGCCAATTACGAATTTAAAGTACGGAGGCAATCCACTGAAGGAAGGGTCGATCGCCGTGTGGAAACGAAGGGTAATGTTGGATTTGGCGAGTGGTGACTATCAATTTCTCGTCGATCCCAACATAAAACCGGCAGTAAACTACACGGAGAGAGATCTTCATCAGTTGAAGTGTATCGTACTCTCGTACATAATTTCCAATATTGATCACGGTTTGCAATCCATGATCAAAGATGTGAACGAGCCATCAATTGCATTGAGCATGATTGAGAAGGCGGTCGATCCGCCTACTCAGGCGAAGGAACATGCAATGCAAATCGAATTTATGAATACTCGATTTAACCCGGCGCTGGAAACAGTACTCGAGTTTCAAAATCGATTTGAGGGTCTTGTGGAGGGTATTCGGAGGTTCCCTGAGGCTGAGCTGACAGATTTATTATTGTAGTTACCATTTGTAAAACCCGGTTTTAATTCACGAAAATGATGAATGCGAATTTTACGAAGAATTCGATAATGCAGAAAATCTGGCGTGTTTCCTACAAAATTCTGCAGACGAATTAGGGGAGGACCCAATTACCTATTCACAAGCACTGCAATTGAGCAATTGAAACGGAGTTTCAGTCTTTGGAAAATTGCAACACCTGGAAAATCATTCCTCGAAATACGGTACCGAAAGGTGTGAGGGTAATGAAAACTAGGTGGGTTCACAAAAAGAAAACGGAGGCAGACGGTTCAATAAGATATAGGAGCAGACTTGTAGTAAAAGGCTTTGCCGATAATAATAAGTATGATATATCTGAAATCTACGCTCCAGTAGCAAGATTACCAGATGTCAAATTTTTATTAATACTTGCAGCCAAATTCGATTTAAATCTTGCTCAGTACGATGTAAAAACGGCTTTTCTAAACGGTTCCTTAGACAAACTCGTATATATAGAAATTCCCGATGGGTATGCAGAATACTTACAAACCGGTGATGATATAAAGAGTCATAGTGTATGTGAAGTACACAGAGCTCTTTACGGTCTTAAAGTGTCTCCAAGGAGATGGTTCATAAGATTTCAGGAGGCTGTGGAAAGAATGGATTTTAAACCCTATCCTTTCCAACCCTGCCTGTTTGTTTGGAAATCCGGAGATCAAATTGCTATAATGTTGTTATATGTCGATGATATTTTACTAGCAACAAATAGTAATCAAAAACGCAAACAAGTAAAATCTATATTAGAAAAGGAATTTTCGATAACTGATCTGGGAGAACCAAGAAAATTCCTAGGATTAGAAATCATACGAAACCGGAGGAACAAAACTATCGGTCTTACACAGAGGTCTCACATAGAATCGATGTTAAAGAAATTTGACCCTCATAGTGATAGAACGGTGTCTACGCCAATGATTGTTGATAGGAATGGAGTCAATGAAAAATTGAAACAACCCGGTGACTTGAATTCGATTCCTTACCGACAAGCTGTTGGATCATTATTGTACATACAAGGGGGAGTCAGACCAGATATTTCATACGCTACTAATATTCTGAGTAGGCGACTTCTACTCTGAAACATTTGGTTAGGCTATCCTATCTTTACGTACGACAGGAGCACCGTAAAGGGAACATCAAAATCCGGTGGATATCTACTAATGATCAAATTGCGGACACACTGACGAAGTCACTAAACAAGTCTAGATTTATTAAATTTAGGAATTTGATGTTATTCCAGCACTAATCGGAATGTGTGTATGTGAATTGTACTGTTGCAGATCGAATTGAATGAGAAGGTTTCTTCTCATTCACTCCCTCAATTCTCACAATCATTACTAAACCCGGAGATACGCCTGAATACGGAGAAGTGCCTGGATGGAAGCTTGGAGGGGAGTGTTGGAATTACAATCTCCATCAGCACTCCATGAAATCCATCCGACAGAATCCGGTGTGGTGGCAGGACTGCGTCTGCCACCAAGCCAAGCGGCGAATCTCGTTTGGCGGCCATTCTCGTTCCTGTGCTCGAATAAGACGACCGTTGCAGTACGACGATTTTACCATCCAGCTAATCCTAGCTAAATATCAAGCCATCTATAACCATCTCTAATTACGAAGGTACTTAAATCCCTCTCATAATTAATTTTTCTAACGCCACACACAACCAAAATACGGAACTTATGGTAGGTAGGTAGGTATGTGTTAAAATTGACTTCATCAACATCTACTCGACTTTTATTGTACCTGTTTGTAGCCAGGCAATTTGGTCGTGTTTGGTTCTTCCTGTTTTTTCCGAAAAAATTTATTATTGTAGTTACCATTTGTAAAACTTCTGGAAAAATATTTACCGAGATCTTCTGTTCACCCGTGGTGTAAGTGGTTTTGTTCTTAGACAGTTCCTGAATTTATTTATCTGGCGATCCTGCCAGGATAAATGCCCCTCTGTCCGAAGGCGATACGTAGTCAACCTCCCTTGGACAGAGGGGCATCTAGAACTATTAGATAACCGCGAAAACTCTGAAAGACGTCTCTTTTCTGTCACTAAAAAACTCAAATCCCAATCCGAGGTAGCAATACGTGCGTACGATCAAGTTTTCCGTGATTGGTTGGATCTGAAAATCATTGAAAGGGTTCCAGACGAATGTGTTCCTCAACGCAAAAGTTGTCACTATCTCCCACACCGACCAGTTTATAAAGAGGATAGCACTACCACTTAAATCCGTCCAGTTGTTGACGCATCTTCAAAAGATTTCAATAGCAACGCCTTGAATGCGTGTCTAGAAAAGGGTCCAAATTGGTTAGAGCTGATCCCCCTCCTGCTTACTGGTTTTCGACGTGAGATAGAATATTGGGGTTACCGCGGATATCGCCAAAGCTTTCCTCCAAATAAAGTTATCAGATCCCGATAAAGATTTCATTCGTTTCATGTGGTGGGAAGATAGGCGTGCTCAAAAACTAGTTCATTATAGGCATTGCCGAGTAGTATTTGGACTGAAACCTAGTCCTTTCCTTTTGAACGCAGTTATCAAGGTGGTACTAGAAGAGGCTCCTGAGAATTTTAAGAATATTGCGAGAAAACTTCAATCCTCATTTTACATGGATAATGTTGTTTCGTCAGTACCAAATTTAACTGTCCTAGAGAAATTTAGAACCGAAGCTCGTGCTTTGATGGCTGAAGCTAAATTTGATTTGCGTGGTTGGGTCTACACCGGAATGAATGTTGAGCCAGAGGATAGTGCTCCCATTTCCATTTTAGGGCTGATGTGGGACTTCACGAACGATAGGTACCATGTTTTGCAATTTGAAGGCGCTCACACAACTGCCGGTCCCGTTAACTAAGCGGGGGTTATTATCAGTGGCACAATGGCTGTTTGACCCTATCGGGTTCACAAGTCCAGTCTGTGTAGTCCCCAAATTGCTTCTCCAAAACGCTTGGAAAGATGGTCTACGATGGGATAAAAAATTGCCCATAGAGAGTGTTCAAAAATTTTCTGAATAGTTGAAAGATCATCTATTAGGTCTTTGTAAAATTCCTAGACGACTGACGTCCCAGCCATTAGATGAAGCAGGTTTCACAAGCATTCATGTTTTCTCAGATGCGAGTCAATTCGCTTATGCCTGCTGTATTTTTCTACGGGCTGAATTTTCAACTCATGTCTCAGTCCGGATGATCTGTGCTAAATCAAGGATCGCTCCTGTGAAGCCTTTGACGATCCCAAGGCTAGAGTTGATCGGGGCTCTAGTTGCCACAAGACTTTTCATGCAGGTCGAACTTTCCCTAAATCTTCCCAATAGCCCTGTTCATTACTGGACAGACTCATCAGTGGTGTTAGCCTGGATAAAAAACGAGGAAAACTGGAGCGTATTTGTCCAAAATCGTGCAAACGAGATTAGGAAGCATTCAGATCCCAGCACTTGGAGGCACGTCCCAGGACAGCTCAACCCGGCCGATTTACCATCAAGGGGATGTAATCCGAGAGATTTATTGGAAAGCAGATGCTGGGAAGGTCCAAAGTGGCTCTACAAAGACAGCGATTCATGGCCCAAAAAAAATTTTGAAATTCCACTCGAGGAAGTAGATGCGGAACGCACAAAAACAGTGGTTTCTGCCTGCATTAATCCAACAATCGAGTTCAGTGAGTGCTTTGCTGGGGTTGGAAAATATTGGACGATTCTCCGGGTAGTAGTTTGGCTTTTAAGATGGGTTCCAAAAATGGCTAATCCCTCAAGGGCTATATTCATAGCAGAGGAAGATATTCGCGATGCGGAACTTCGGGTGATCAAAGTCGTTCAACGAGAGGTACTCCAAATGAATGACAGTAAAACAATGAAGAAATTGTTAGTGTCCACGGACGAGCAAGGACTGCTTGGTTTAAAGACAAAGCTCGACTATTCGGATTTGAGTGATAACTGTAAGGCCCCTATCGTGCTGACTTCAAATCATTTGATTGTGCACAAACTCATAATGATCACACACTTGCAGCACAATCACGCTGGAGTCAGTACACTTCTCTGCCTCCTGAGGGAGAAGTACTGGATACTCAAAGGAAGAAGGACAGTGAAGGCAGTCATCTCCAGGTGCACTCAGTGTAAGAGGCAAAGTGCAAAACCATTGAGCCCACCCTTTGCACCACTACCTGCAGATCGTGTCAGGACAACCTGCATATTCGAAACGACAGGAGTAGACCTGGCTGGACTACTAATTCTGCGAAGAGGAAGAAAAGCTTGGGTTGTCCTATTTACCTGTGCAGTTTTCCGGGCTGTCCACCTAGAAGTAACCGAATCCCTGACCACTGCGGTCTTCCTCATGGCACTTCGACGATTTATTGCTCGTCGAGGGCGGATACGCACATTATACTCAGACAATGGGGCAAACTTTGTGGGAGCTCACAACGTGTTGGCTCAACTCGACTGGGAAAAAATTCGGGAGGAGGCCAGTATAAAAAGAATAAGCTGGAAATTCATTCCTCCTTCTGCTGCCTGGTGGGGAGGATGGTGGGAGAGGTTGGTAGGGCTTCTGAATCTGTTGCGCAGAAATTTAGGCAAATCGTCGGTTACATATGAAGAGCTAGTCACCCTCATGTGTGATTGCGAATCGACTCTCAACGAGCGACCCCAAACCTACGTAGCAGATGACCCTGACTTCATACCCCTCACCCCAGCTTCTTTTTTCCGAGATATTCCGTCTGCAGACATGACGGATCTCGACATCATAGATGGAAAGTTCCTGAAAAGGAGAATGGCCCATCTGCAAAAATTGAGAGAAAACTTGAGGTCCCGCTTCAAAAAGGAATATCTTGCGCTCCTCATCCACAAAGGAAAGCGGAAAAACCAATTTATCAATATTGGTGATGTTGTATTGATTGGGTCAGACAATCTGAAACGTGTGAACTGGCTGATCGGTGAAGTGATTGAGACACCACCCGGACCTGATGGGCATACGAGAGTGGCTAGGTTGAAGACTGCCACTGGAGAGATCGTGCGTCCTCTACAACGCTTGTATCCCCTGGAAATGGCTAAGGAAGAAGATCTTCATTCTCCACCTGAACCACAAGAAGATCGACCAGAGCTCGATGTGAATTCACCCACACGCGATGATCCAGTTCCAAACTATCCGGCTCCTCAAGAAGACCCTGCTCCTAAAGATTTTCCTGAGCTGCCACCGATCGCCACTCGGAGTGGGCGAATTGTGAAGAAGCCAAAGCTTTTGGATTTGTAACGTGTTGCAATACCAGTTGTATTGCAAGGTGGGAGGATGTTAAAATTGGACTTCATCAACATCTACTCGACTTTTGTTGTACCTGTTTGTAGCCAGGCAATTTGGTCGTGTTTGGTTCTTCCTGTTTTTTCCAAAAAAAATTTATTATTGTAGTTACCGTTTGTAAAACTTCTGGAAAAATATACCGAGATCTTCTGTTCACCCGTGGTGTAAGTGGTTTTGTTCTTAGACAGTTCCTGAATTTATTTATCATGTTTTCGTCCTCATGAATTTGCTCAAATTGGCCCAAAAATGGTAACCAATTTTTCAACTGACCATCAAAATAACCGTTTAATTTGGGTAGTGTGTTAAGGTTAAACGACTTGTAATAATCTACAGTAGAAGGTATGACTTACAACATCTGGAGAATTGGGACTCACGAGATCTTGAATCTGAACATCATTATCTCGTATTCAGTAGCTGTCACAGTTTCCTTGTCCAAATCTTCATCCGTAATCGATGAAGATGACCACGAATACTTCTTCTTCTTCTTGAACAATCAGTTGACGAAAATGAATCTACCCCACGTTGAGAGCCACGATGTTAAATATGGGACTAATAACAAAAGAAGCTACACGAACGCAAATTGCGATCACAACGGAATATATTAAAAATACAGTGAAATTACAATCACAATATAGGTAGGTAGGTACCTACATTAAGTTCATCATTCAATCAACAATGTCAAAACGAAGAAAAGATTTTCCCAAGTTCGCGTCTGTCATCTCTTTCGGTAACGATGTTCATTTTTAATAATGTACAGTAGTTCCTGGTTGCGTACAATGATTGATAGTTCTTTTGACTCATTACCACAATGAACCTTGCAATGATCTTCTCCACAAATATTGTTGAGAGCAATGTACTAGTTAATCCTCCTTATGTTTGTATCTAAGTTGATAGCGCAACATTCATTCGAGTTATATACCTAAGATCGGTTTATCAAAACATTATTCGTAGAAGACTGTTTACTGACGCAGTTATCTTATGTACACGGATGTTGTGGTGGATTTTCAAACAAAAAATTTGAAAAAACCCGCGAAAGCGCGATTTTTCAAATAAAAATGGAATATTCGCTCTCCCCAGCTGGACACCCTGCACCCCCCCCCCCCCCCCCCCCCCCCCCCCGGACACCACCATGTTGCGTTTGGTTTGAGCTCTCAACATTTTCGAGTTTTCTTGCCGGTTTTTCCACGAATTTTACGGTTTGTGTTTTGAATCGAGCTTGTTCTACATTTCGTCCGTGATTTCTAACTAGAAATCCGCGGAAAAAGTGTATCCACTTCTCGTGCGGAATTCCGGTTTCCAAACCTCGTGCGGATGGGGGATCTCAGCACAGCTTGGTATGATGCCACGGGAAGTTTGGTTTGCGTCGTATCCATGGGCGCGTCCTCTTCATCAAGAAGTCTCGATATTATCAGGTGTATTATATAAGGATTGAGAACGGTTGATAACCCCACCGATTCGACTGGATTAGAAGCATTCGTGTAAGCGCTCGCATTCTGCCTCCACCTACCTAGTCCGGCTTCACAAAGCGGTCTTCCAACGGGGTTGGAAGCAAAAGGAGGAACATTAGGTCGAGTAAACATTCTCGTAGAACGCATTTTCGTGCGGAAAGATAGGAAATGTTGTACCAAGGTTTTTTTCTTTCCAGGAAATAAAAGTTTCGACGCCTCGAGAAGAGAAGCCTCGCTTTGGCAAATAAAGTTGTATTTTTCAAGTGTTAGAGTGTATTTGTCTTTTGTTAATACATTACAATAACGAATCTATCTGCTGTGTTTTAATGAACGGGTTTTAAGGTGTGCATGTGTAGTGTGTGATGTTTCAGTTCCTATCTTCGATGTGAACCTGCGGTTTGTTTCACTATTACCTTATGATGAAGCTCGCGGAAATTTGACAAACGCTCTGCTTTTCTCATCCATCACCCGTTGTTGTTTGTATCCAGTCCAACTGGCTATTTTCTCTCTCTCACTCTCTCCCTCTCTATCTATCTATCTTTCTCTCTCTCTCCACCCATTTATAATGCTTCGAATAGCACTACCATTTTCCAATAGCGCATAGCCGTTTAAATGGAGGGCCTTGGAACAGCGAACTTCGGAAAAGGGTAATCAAGTTTAAAATAACACCGATCCGCATCACTGTTGAATTTAGTACCTACCTGTTCTGTCATGGAACCGTGGGGAAATAGTAATTTAGATGATGGTTGAAAATTTCGCTCCCTTTAATTTATTATCGTCATTGTACTAGGTATATACTGAACTAATATCCTGGTCTTAGATTGCACTCCCCACATACGTACAGCTTGTCCTAGAACATGTTAGTTGCGGGCTGGTAAGAATTACCTCTTGTTTTTAAAATTGTAGGTACGTCAGTAGAACCCCTCATATCCGTCACTCACGGGACTGGACTATAGGAAATAAGGTGAATAATCCGAGGAGCAACAAAAAACTATTAGAAACGCACAGAATGTATTATTTAATATGTTCTTATACATATATATATATACCTGCCTTTTTACTATACGCCGCCTTCGTAATAAAAACGTTGGAATGACAATCAGCCTGGTATTTTTTAGCCTTTTTGTAAAGAGCTGGATGTTTTGCCTTTTTGCAAAACCAACCTATTCTATTGACAAAAAGGCTGAGCGTGATCCACCTTAGTATGGTGGTCTGTAAAAGTTAGTCAGATTAGTAGGACATAAATTATAGTATAGGTCAGAAGGATGTGTATGGTTTGTCATCCCAACGTTTTTATTACGAAAAAGCGGCGCGCCGCGAATTATAATAAGGCTAGGCTTTTTACAAAAAGGCTGATTTCACAAGTTTTTGCTCAGATCGTTTCCTATTAAAGTCTAAAGGGAAAGGCCGTTTTTGCAAACTTTATGAGATACAATTCATAAGTTCGGCTGTAAGTCAATGGAGAAAGGTCTCAGCTAAAACTTGCTCGGTACGATCCTTAGAAAGTATTTAATCCTGAATCCATTAGGAATCAGACCAATATTGAGGTCACTAGGGGTTTTTAATGGGTAAAAGTCTAGACGGGGGAGGAGATGACTGGCCTACAATTAGCCAGATTTTCAATTGTTTGTAATTCGCTTTTTTTAAGAGGTAGTTAAGCTTGAGGATCGACTCGTTTTCTTAATTTTTATGCATTACAACTTTGCTATGTATAAAAATGTCTTTAGGATGCACGGTTTGGGAATTATTAGAGAAAACCTATAAAATGGGCAAATTAAGCCATCTTTATGAGGCCTCCATTTTGGATACCTACCATCAATTTTGAGACGGCAGACTAGCGAATTTTTGCAAAAAATGAACCAATTGCAATGACTCCAAAAAATTTAAAATACAATTTTAACATGTTTAATGTTTTAGGGCTGGGGGTCATTCTGTGAATTCCGACACGACACGCAAATGTGCAACGGTTTTTTCTGATGATTTCCGCTTACAACCGAGTCGTTGCTAGGGAAATGGTACTTCGTTTTGACATGGATATGTCTTTGCTCTGGGGGGTCAACTAAAAATATCCGTGACGCTAAATTTATGTCACAATTTCAGTGTTTTTCACGTACAACCCAGCCGTTGCTAGGGGAATGGAACTTCCGTAGTTTTCATCGCACAAAAATCGTTCACCACTCGTTGGAAAGCGCTTGATTTATGTGATAAATGTTCACACCTCAAGCTACCGATTTCCCCCTCCTTACGTACCTGGCTACATTCCAAAACTAAGTTGATTGGACTATAAACAATTTTAATAAGCCGGTTACAATATTCTTAAGGTAAAGCAATAGCATCATTTACTCCACTCCATAGGAAACATTTTCATCCTCTTGACAACAGTCGAGGACAACTCGAGGACAACCGTTATGAAATCCACAATCAAAGACATATCCATGTAACATGGTATCTGCTTGTAAAGCGGATAGTGGAACTCGTTTACGAGTTTCTGATTTATGTCTTTACATTGGCACATAAACGAAAAAAGCGTTAAATAAAGACTTTCTATTGTTTTTTTACGTACAACCAATGCGTTACTAGCGAAATGTAACTCCCTTAGTTTTCATAGTAGGAAAACCGTTCGCCACTTTTTACTTTTTTGGATTTTTTTCTGATTTTTATTTGCTTAAACTCAGTATCATGCACCCCATAAACGCTCTCCAAGTTTCAGTTCGATGTTTCAAAAATTGTGGGGAAAAAATTAGGGGGGTGGGGATTACTTCTCTTGAGAAAATGCTCAGATTTTATTCTGTTTTGGCTCCAGTCGGAGCTTGATATCGCTGTTCTTTCTCTGTGTTTGAGAAAAAACAAAAAGAATAGGGTGCATCCCATCTCCATTAGGTATCTAATCATGAAATGTATTGTGTGTACTGTCCGACTGATCTAGGGTTTTTGACGTCTACAAGAAAAAGTGCCCCCTTAATTCTTTTGAGGTGTGTACTTAAATTCATTATTAGTGCCATTTAGATCCGTTTTAACATTGAATTTCGTTGTAAATCCTTCAATTCATTTCAAATCTTCAAAATGAAAGTCACCATCCTACCCAGTGCGAAAACATTCGAAATGGAAACACTCCTAAGTAGGGTATTTTTTTCCAAAAGTCAACCGTTTTGCAATACTTTGCGTTGTGCCCAGTTTGTAAAACACGATCTCGGTAAGTGGTATGTCGTCTTCTTTATTTTTTTCTGGGCGTTGAATCGATTGGCATCATTCCTGTATTCATACTTCTACCATGCAATAGTTGGTGTTTATTTGCCATTGCCCAAGGAACTCGGCCTGGTGACATCACTTCATAACAATGACTTGATGAGTAGGTACCTACGTGCGACTTTTTTCCTCAGAACTCAAAATTCTCAGAAGTTAAAATTTTGATCTGTTGCACGCTACCAATGTAATATTGTAAATAAATAATAAAACATGTATGTAAATTATTTTATTCTGTTACCACGAGCAATTACCTGTTACTGTTACTATAAGAGCTCTGTACCTGCCTCAGTTGCCACCATCCCCTCCTCTATAAATAAACACTAAACTGAAATCATTTTGTTAGTAGGTACTTACTGAAAATTACTGAATGATAACTGTCGATAAACCTGTTTGAGTAGGCAACTTGAACTATTAAAATGTCTTCATTTTGAGTCGAGGAAGTTTCATTGTTAATCAGTCAGCTTTTTTGACGTAGGGATTTTTGTTGCCATAATCTCATATAATAGTAGGTAGGTAGGTATATTTGTTTTATTCGCACTCTTGATGACGGTATAGGCGAGTTCTATTATATTATCGGTAGCTACTTGTCCGAAGTAAATGATATCGTTATCAATTCTAATGATAGAGTAAAAAATCTTGAGTTGGAAAATAATGCTTTAAAACAAGCGGCGATGACTTCTAGAGCAGGGAACTTTCAATCTCAATCTGATACTAATAACCAGCCGGAAGAAGAGGATACTGATACAGCGGATGAAGATGATCTGATTAACGAGATGAAGTGGATCCGAATCAAAAATAAAAGAAGGGGAACTCACAAATCTCCTCCTGAGAAAAAAGGCAGTATGAGGGCAAAATCACCTTCTCACACTAGTGGGAAAGAGAAAAATTATTTTCCCCGCCTCACATTACAGTTTCGAGGATTACTAAGTACCCTGTCTTGACTACTGTCTGACTATACGTCTTGAAGGAACACAGACAAGTCTTGTAAGGTTAGAGCACTTAATAACGACCAATGGAAGGTGAACGTGCCCTATGGAATTACTTATCGCTTACTCTCAGACAAACTGAAAGAGAGGTCTATTGAATAGTTCAGCTATGAAGACAAGAATACGAGAGCCATCAAAGTGGTGGCTAGAGGATTCACCTTACTAGCGATAGAGAAGAAATTGTAACCGACACGAAGAATCAAGGTACTGGATGCCGTTAACTTGAAAAAAAAAAAAAACGCATGGTGATCGAAGAAAATGGTAGGTACTAAAACCAAAAACCATGAAGAATCTCCGTCTCTACATGTTATCCTTTGATAATACCGAAGATGTACAAACAAAATTTATAATATTAAGGCCATTCTAAATCTGGCGGTTCTCATCGAGCCGCTAAGAAAAATTTCCTCAAATGCAAAAAAAGTCAGGGCTTTAATCATGCGAAGACGTCTTGTGGAATAAACCCGCGATGCGTGAAGTGCGCTTAGAGGCATGATGTAAAAAATTGTGTTCTTAGGTACTGATCAACCCAAATTTGTGATTTTCGGGAAACAACATCCCGCTAATTATCAAGGTTGTTTAATCGCAAAAGAACTTCAAAAAGTCAGAAAAAAATGGTTTAAATAAGCAAACCAAGCCAAATAACGTGTCCATTCCAGGAAACTGTTCCATTATTGGAGGTGATTTCAATGCAAAACATACAGCCTTGGTTTCAAACAACAAACGGTCGTGAGCCGTTTAAAGCGGGACAAGCATGCCACTGCGATATTATGTCTTCGGGGAAGCCAGCATACTGGCCAACGTGAATAAATTCGTAAATAAACTAGATACCTGATCTTATTGATTTCTTCATTCAAAGAGGAATTTAATTTCACTATGCACATGTGTTTGGAAGTGATGACCTATCTATCATTCTGAGTAAAAGCGTCATTTTAAAGGAACAAGAACCCCGTCTTGTCAGTCAACAAACTAACTGGGAGGATTTCTGGACCCATATATCATCAAGGGTGAAGTTGAACGTGCCTCTGAGGACTATTTAGAACAGCCTGATAGCGAAGTAGATGAATTCACTGAACTTGTCCAAGAAGCAGCGTGGAATTCAACCTTCTCAATAATTGGATCCGCTCGTTGTGATACTGTAAATTATCTAGTTGTCATGCACGTACTACTCAGAAAGCAACGTCAAGCAAGGAAGAGATGACATGCTATTCGCTTCCCTGGAGACAAATCAGAGCTTAATAGACACGCGAAAAAATTTAGTTGACATCAATGAAACAGAGCAAGAGTCGCTATATAAAAAAATTCAAACTCTGGCAGCTGATAAAACCATGGGCATGAAAATTATTTTAAAAAACCTTTAGAACCTACTAAGGGTGGGTGTAAGTGGGCTAGAAACGCGAAAGAGAAAGCTGTACTATATTTGCGAACCAGCTCTCTCAGATCTTCACCCCCTTCCAGCAATCAACGAGTGAAGGAGTTCTGAATCTACAAAATATGGTAGATAGCATTCCAATTGCACCTGTCAAGCTCCTGGAACGTATACAAACTAAATCGCTCGCGACGAAGTTGTGAAAATCTATTTAAAAACGGATTTTAGTGAAAAATGTCTATTTCCTCGAAAAATTGAGAGTTTCAATTTTATACCGTTATTTTTAGTTACTGAAGGTGACCTAACCGTCTAAATCGATTCAACATTGTAACTTTGTGGAAATAGTCAACGTTTTTTCACTAAATTACGTCCAGGAACTCACTGAATGCATTAAACATGAGCTGAAAACAAGAAAAGTGTCAGGATATTACCTGATCACCGGTCAAGTGATGAAAGAACCACCGGATATAGGGATGCGCTAGCTACTATAACTCATAAATGCAGCGTTTCGATTGAAACATGTACCGCAATCCTGGAAAATCCCAGAAGTCATCTTGATATTAAAACCAGGCAAAGAACCTACTGATGTCGAGTCCGATAGGCCAATCTCATTGCTCCCAGTCCTCTCCAAACTGTTTGAGTAGCTATTGAAGAAAAGACTCGAAAAAATAATTGATGAAAGGAATCTGATTCTACAACATCAGTTTGGATTTAGAACAAAGCCACGACAAGCTTCATACGACAAATAGAATCGAAATTAGAAGGAAGTATCTAGGTAGGTAGGTAATTTTCTGTTATGGTGCGCGTCTACAATTACTATAACCAAGATTAACTTCTCAACCAAGTGACAACAAAACAAGCGGCATTGTTTACTATATAAATTTATAACATAAATAAATATAAAATACGACATAAATAGAAGAACAAGTTCAAAAGAAAAGCGTGATAAATTGAGAGCTTTCCAACGAATGGAAAAGGATTTTTGTCCCATAAACACTAAAGAAGTTTTATTTCCCCAGCAACGGCTTGGTTGTACGTGAAAATCAAAAGAAAATTTCAAGATCTTCTGATACCCACTAAGTGGCTCTTCTGATAAAGAACTGTGAGAATGACCCATATATAAATTTCTCCCTTGTGGGGAAAAACAATAGATCATGGATATGTCAAAGTTGTAGACATTACTTTACACTCAGTTGGGATGTTGGGAAAGTAAAAGTGGACATTACTTTCAATGGACATCACTTTCCACTCTGTTGGGATGTTGGGAAAGTAGAAAATCCCGCTGTTCCATGCAATTGAGGTTGATAATGACCAGGCTAGTCGATGTTTGTTAAAAAACATCCATCCAATAACTAATAGTACCATAATTGTAGTTTATAAACAACATATCGTAGTTTATAAACAAAAAAACTGTGACATTAGTACCTATCTATTAATGAAGAACAATATTGTTTGTTCATCTGCATGAATAGGGTCCTGCTCCAGGACCGAAACGTCGCAGAACAATTAAAACCCTGTTAACAAACATATATATATATATATATATATATATATAATATATATATATATATATATATATTATATATATGTATATATATATATATATATATATATATATATATATATATATATATATATATATATTATTTAAAAAATTCAACATTAACGGTTGAGGGGGACCTCGCATTGATGCAGGGTTAAAGGGGTTGCACTCTGTTGGGATGTTGGGAACGTAAAAATGGACATTACTTTCCACTCTGTCGGGATGTTGGGAAAGTAAAAATGGACATTACTTTCCACTCTGTTGGGATGTTGGGAACGTAAAAATGGACATTACATTCCACCCTGCTGGGATGTTGGGAAAGTTAAAGTGGAAATTACTTTCCACTCTGATGGGATGTTGGGAAAGTAAAAGTGGACATTACTTCCCACTCTGTTGGGAAAGTAAAATGGACATCACTTTAAACTCTGTTGGGATGTTGGGAAAGTAGAAACTCCCGCTGTTCCATGCTAATATATATATATATATATATATATATATATATATATATATATATATATTTAAACAATTCAACATTAACGGTTGAGAGGGACCTTGCATTGATGCAGGGTTAAAGGGGTTGCATCGCATTCTGGGCCAGAGCGCATAACGCTGATTGCCAATTTAATAACGAAAACAGTTCCGACAGTATTAACAAAATCTACGAGAGCCAACTCGAATGGAAACCGGATCGAGATCGCTATGGATCGAGAGCAGCTAGTTCCAATGATAGGGAAAAGTCTATGCATCGTCTAGTACCTACTGCTTACAAGTACCTACTACTCAATAGTGCCTACCACATAGTGCCTTCTTTTCGCATTATTAGTTCATTATGCTTACTTATTGATATTGGTTTATAACTTAGCGTAATAAATCAGCTTTCCTTGACCCAACAATGGCTTAGGGATCATGAGATGTTATGATAAAATTAGAGCATTCCAAAAAGTGGCGAACGATTTTCCTGCTATGAAAACTAAGGGAGTTACATTTCGCTAGTAACGCATTGGTTGTACTTAAAAATCAATAGAAAAAGTGCCGGAGCGTTGCATTTTGTGTGGAGAAAAAAAAGTGTCGGTCGGGAAAAAAAAGTGTCGCGAAAAATTCCTTGACCCCCAGCCAAAAGACATATCCATGTCAAATTTTTCAACTGAGGAGTGTCGCTATTCTGTAGGAGACAGTGTTTTCGAAATCAAGCATTTTAATTTCTCCCTTGATGGGAAAAACAGAAGATCATGGATATGTCTAGTACCTACTGCTTACCAGTTGGTACCTACTACTCAATTGTATACCAACCATGTAGTGCCTTCTTTTCACAAGATTATTCCATTATGGTTACAAAACAATATTAGTTTTTAACTTAGAGTAATAAATCAGCATTCCTCAACACTACAATGGCTTAGAGGTCATGAAATGTCGTGGTAAAATGAGAGCATTCCAAAAAGTGGCGAACGATTTTCCTACTATGAAAACTATGGGAGTTACTCTTCCCTAGTAACGCCTTGGTTGTACGTGAAAATCAATGGGAAATGTGCCGGTCGGGAAAAAAAGTGTCGGTCGGGAAAAACATTTTAATTTCTCCCTTGATGGGAAAAACAAAAGATCATGGATATGTCTAGTACCTACTGCTTACCAGTTGGTACCTACTACTCAATTGTATACCAACCATGTAGTGCCTTCTTTTCACAAGATTATTCCATTATGGTTACAAAACAGTATTAGTTTTTAACTTAGAGTAATAAATCAGTATTCCTTGACACTGCAATGGCTTAGAGGTCATAAAATGTCGTGGTAAAATGAGAGCATTCCAAAAAGTGGCGAACGATTTTCCTACTATGAAAACTATGGGAGTTACTCTTTCCTAGTAACGCCATGGTTGTACGTGAAAATCAATAGAAAATGTGCCGATCGGAAAAAAAATTGTCGGTCGGGAAAAACCATGTCAAACTATGTATATAAAACCGAAGTAGAAGTAGTTTAATTTCTCCCCTGATGGGAAAAACAAAAGATCATGGATATGTCTAGTACCTACTGCTTACCAGTTGGTACCTACTACTCAATTGTATATCAACCATGTAGTGCCTTCATTTCACAAGATTATTCCATTATGGTTACAAAACAATATTAGTTTTTAACTTAGAGTAATAAATCAGCATTCCTTGACACTACAATGGCTTAGAGGTCATGAAATGTCATGGTAAAATGAGAGCATTCCAAAAAGTGGCGAACGATTTTCCTACTATGAAAACTATGGGAGTTACTCTTCCCTAGTAACGCCTTGGTTGTACGTGAAAATCAATAGAAAATGTGCCGGTCGGGAAAAAAAGTGTCGCGAAAAATTCCTTGACCCCCAGCCAAAAGACATATCCATGTCAAAAAGTGTCGGTCGGGAAAAAAAAGTGTCGCGAAAAAATTCCTTGACCCCCAGCCAAAAGACATATCCACGTCAAAAGTGTCGGTCGGGAAAAAAAAGTGTCGCGGAAAATTCCTTGACCCCCAGCCAAAAGACATATCCATGTCAATTTCGTGATACATCCGCGTAACGTTTGTTGCTAGTTAGTCCAAGGTTTTGTGACACATCAGCGTAACGTTTTTCGCTAGTTAGTCCCAGGCTAAAGCATGTTCCATGCTAAAAAAAATTAGGCATAGTTCTAACAAAAGGAGCAAGTGGTTGGTCAAACAGTGCCCCTCGAGGTCTCTTTGGATTAATTTAACTGAAATCAATTAAGTGTTAGTGCTAATTACCTTTCTACACAGATTGGAAAATAGATTTCGAAAAATGTCTCCCCAAATAAGGGATTGAAAGTAATGATACGAGTCTCATGGATCATCATTGGTTACGAACCTATCTAGAAAAGATGCTAGGAATGCCTGCAATACCTATATAAATCCACACTGATTGCGTTTATTACGACAAACTTTAATTAACACGTGATTCACTATCAACAATAGGAGGTGCTACATTTGTATTGCCCTGAAGTTTAGAGTCGTCTAAACCCCCTCGTCGCTTGTTGGTGGTAGCTTAGATATTTAAAAAAAAAAAAAAAAAAAAAAAAAAAAAAAAAAAAAAAAAAAAAAAAAACCCCAAGGTTTGAGACAACCATCTGTCCACAACTTTTTCAAGAAGGTTTTTGATCTGAAACTCATTGGTATCTAACAATAAGCCTTTATCGGTGGGACAATCGAGATGGAACAGCGGCCGGTCTTTTGTGAGATTTTTCCCCAGACAGATGAATTCTTGGCTGTTTGTTTCTTCTCCATCAGCTCAGCAGACTTTTTTTCTCTGTTCCAAAATTATGACTTGGCAAGCTTCCCTACTTGGATGTGATTGTCCAGTCAGCTCTTATAAGATGAATCATGCAAAAGACTTTGATTTGCCCTTTCAATAAAGACATTTAAAAGTTAAATTAAGCGTTTACCTATAGCGAATCGAAAGGAATAAATCTTATAGACAATTGGGGGAAATGAAACATGTCCGTTGGATATATCAATGTTCAAATTATATCACCTATTTTATCCCACTCTTGCAATAGATAAGACCCGTAAAGTACCTACTTGTGACTTCTGTTTTTTCATCGAACCTATTTTCAAGCAAGAGACCCCTCTTGTTTTTAAAGATCCGAAGTCAACAAAAGTTGAAAAGCAGAACTGAAATGATCTGAGGAACAGATTGAAATGACAGATGAAGAACAGAGTGAAATTTTCTCAGCGTTTTCAAACATTTTGGAGCCATCGGAGTTGCAGTTTCAGTTTTTTCTTGATGTTTATTGACATTTTGCTAAAAATCAACTAAATGGTTTGATGTTATACTTTGATCAGTAGAACTTATTTATGAGAAACAGTAAGTACAGATGGTAGACATTTAAAATGAATAGAACTGTCAGGTTTGTCATTATCGAGGTTTGATATTTTCGGCAACCTCCACGAGCCACTAGAGATTATTGCTGAAGTATAAAAAACTCCCAGCCGTGCTCCATGACCCAATGTTTCTTTATTTTTCAAAGCTTTTTGATTACACCTCTCTCTTGAATTCCGAGAATTTTTAGTGCATACAACTAGATTAATTACAATAAATTTAGAAATATAAAAAGTTATAAATCATCTAGATCATAGACAAAGTGTGGGGTTACCTTTAGTAAACGAGAATTGAACTTACTTGCCTACTGTCAGCGATACATTTTAGCCATCTGAAACAACACGGAAAAATATGAACGTAGTCCAAACACATAAACACATTATAAAAATTAGTTATGTAATACGATTATATTGTGTTGTTGTCTGTAGATGTGAATCATGTCCAGCTATGTTTGACAGCGTAAAATGCGAAGATTTACTGAGAGCTTCCCTAACAATTGTGAACGATATTTGCCCAAAGGCTAGGTAAAACTTTCGGTATTAAGTACAACTGAGAAAATCTTCTTCATATTAGGAAATCTGGTCTTATTCTTGTGACATAATTTCATATATTATAGTTTTCGGAATATGTGTTATTTTTCATAGCTAAAGCATCTTAAATAAATGCAAAATTCAAGGAATTCCAGTAAGCTTTAGGTGAGTAAATTGTCTAACTCAGCAAGAAAGGTTTTCCGTGGTCAAAATTATTCTGAGTCTAATGGAGAAAATTATCGTGCATTGATGGATCTTTTGAAGAATCGAAAGAATTCTTTGGACGAGCATTTGGATACAGGCTTTATTCACAAAACAACCTGTCCCGTTATTTGTTTTCAAAATATCCTAATCCTTTGCGAAGAGATTAATGTTATCTCAATTAACCGAATTGGGAAAAATTAAATTCGTAGGTACCAAGATAATAGTCGCCGGAATGATATTATATTGCTTCTCTCCCTCAATTATTCTCTACCCTGAAATACCTAGTGTAATTTTATTTAATTATCTATTGTAGGTAGTAATTTGATTTGTTTATACCTACGTGCTTGTCTGAACGGTTAGGTGGGCGGAGGGGTGGACTATGCACGGTGGTCCTCGATCGGATTTGACCTCAAAGTCCTTGCCCTTCAAATTTTCTTTCGAAATATGATTTGGGAATATGTTAGGAATATAATTCAGCAATGCAAACAATGAGCCGTTTTTTTTATTCAGTTTTTAAATTTTTAATTGATACCCACTTTAATCATGAAAATACGCTATAATCGCCAAAATTCAGAAAAAATATTATTTATTATTTATGTGTCATTAAACAATAGAATCTTCATCTAGTTTCATAGTTCTGACCTATTTTGTGATCAAATATAATTAGAAAACAAAAATAACAACATTTTATTGAACAAAATAATGATTATATATATGCATGAAGCTCTTGATAAACGCCTGTGAGTATGCGTGTAGTATGTGCGTGTGTGTCTATGTGTACGCTTGGGTGTGAGTTTATACTGATTCATTATATAAATTTTAACATAAAATACATATCTAAATTGAATAGAAAATAATGACATTTTACATATGCAGAGAATTATTAATACTATATGCACTCAGCACTAGCCACCTATAAAATAACTGATGAGAGGTTTCACATCAATTCCCTATAGGTATCCATATCCTACACATATAACGATTGTCATCCAAATGGTCGGTGCTGCTTGGAAGAATAGTAGAGAGGTACGAGGCAGGACTGTATCGACCATACAGCATTACCTCCCAGGTCAACAATGCAAACAAGAATCTGTAAGATGTAATCAGTCACATCACTGCAAATCGAAAGTTCACTGAAACTCGCCTGATAGTATTTGCACGAGATTTGGAATTGAGCAGTAGATTACATAGGTAGGTGCTTATAAAAACGTCAAACACTCCAATAGGGATTCGGCTGAATCGCTGGAAACCGCCAAATGGAAATCGCTGTTTGTTTACCAAAATTTCCTTCTTTAAATTATTTTGACAGGTAAGTATCATCTTGATGTATTTATCCTCTTCCTTATAATTCTATTTCCTCACTCATGGTTGGGGAACATTACTGCAAGTGATATTTGATGTGTATATATAAGTGTTTGATCGTTTTGTAGTATAAAAGATTATAATTAAAATACCTACCTACCTAAAATCTGGTAAAAATTTAGGTAGGTCGGTACGGTTCGGTCCACTGGCAAATGAATCCATTTGTTAGAGTAAGCCCACATCATGTATACCTACCTCTAGTTGACATGACAACCATTCCTACCATGCCTACCATTTGACATTCTTACGTCCTTTCCTACCCCATAATAATAAGGGGGCATGGTGGTCACATCGCGTAACAGCGCCCATGAATAGAAACTCGGGATTTATTTGACTGGAGCTATCGGACCCGAGAGCTTCGAGGGTGACCCTGTACGGTCAAAAGGAGGCGTAAGTAATGGTCGTTACGCGGTTGATTATGATCAACAATTGTTCGGCTAGGAATGCAAATCGCTCGACCGTTATCCTTTGTTCCCTACCCCCTCGAGAATTTCGCTCCTCGAACGTCAGAAAAATTTATTGGGTACCCTGCTATCATCGTTGAGATCATTATTCACTTCTTTTATCGCTATATTCGAGTTTTCATAGCTGGCCTTAGCAGTCAGTTTGTTGAATAATTATTTATGCTTCGAGCAGGCATCAGAAGTTTCCAATAAATTATTTCAATCATAAAAGATTTTTCCAGTTCCAAAAGCCTTTTTTTTTTTTTTATTCGAGTACCACTTATTTCAAACCGTTTTAATCCTAAACTCATTGTAAATAAACATTGCAAGTGGAAGGTAAATGGTTGCGTTGGGAGAAATTGGTAAGTACCTATATTTTAATAACGGCCTTGGAAATACAAACTGAGGCACCACAGAGCATTGAGTGAGTGAGCGTCTCTCAGTATTCCACGGTTGTTAAATCATATACGAGTATATGCCTAGGTACATATAATTACATTGATGATGCAGGTGTTGCTCGTTTCATGCGAGTTGGTATTATGGTATTCTTTCGTTACATAATATTTACAACCATTAGATACTACACTTCTAATAACTAAATTTAACTTAACTATGATTTCCTTTAAAAGTACCTATTAAATTTTTAACTGAGGGACACAACCATAGGAGAAGCTGGATCCAGGGCGGTGTGTCCCCACAGCTGGCACTCATGGAGGACCAGCCTCTAAAAGGTTCTCGCCGCCTAGAAACCTTATCAACTTATCGTTCTCTTATTGTTGTCACTTTTCATCGTTAAGTCGTGTAAAATTCTTTTATGATCGTAATAGATAAGTAGTTGGAAATATAAGTAAGTAGTGATAATATATTCAATGATGTGTATATTTTTATTCCGATCGCGAGGAACAATCTCAAAAATCCAATCCATCAAATCCATCTTTCCAAACATACCTAAGCAGCGCAATCATGGGCCGAGCCACTGATTCTTCCAATTGAAGTTGTTTTTATATTGCACATTATTTTTTCTATTATTCTCAAAAATGAAACAGTGCTGAAATTCAAGTTTTTATCTTACTAAAACTGTTAAAATGTTTCTCAAAATGATTTAAAATCATAGTTCCGCTAGTGATAAGCGTTATTGCGTTCTTTTTGTATTTTCTCATTTGACGTTGAGTATAATTTATTTGTCTAGGTGTATCTTGCGTTATACCTAGTAGTCACCTTATTGTATTTCTCATAATGACCTTGTTATTGTCAAGTAGGTACCTACCCCCATTCTCATGAATATACTTCTAGGAGGCTCACCTATAAAAACCTTCGTGTCATTATTTTTAATTGGTTAAGTAGTAGCTATGTGTTACTTACATTTTTGTAAGTGGTTTTGGATGCATGATAAGTGGTTTTCGATTATTATTTCGACATGACCCTCGAAAACGGGTGATGATTATTCCTAGTTATTGAAAATGATGCTCAAGATTATTCTTTTCTGTTTGTTGTAATGTGAAAGCAATGGCATGTACCTGAATAAAGAATCTACCTATTTGACTATCCTTCTTTTCACTTCCCTTAATTCTCAACGAAAGGTGAAGTTATGGTTATTACATTATTTTCTCTCATAAATATATTTAAGATAATTGCAGCCGATTTTGAAAGAAAAATGAGTACGATTTATTATGAAATAAAGAGTCCATAAATTCTTTTATCATTCTTTTCAGAGGGTACACCAGTAGGGTGTTTCTTTACTACTGCCCCCTATTTTTAATGTGAGAGGCTTTTGCTTGAACTGGCTTTCCGATGCGTAGTAATTTGCTTACAGTTGTATCATAATCCAGGGAGAAATCGGTCAGAACACCGAGGACAAATTCCGAATCATCAGCAACCCCAGCCTCACGTGTGAAACCCAGCGACTCATCTACGTCGTAACAAATAAGGTTTGATTTACTTCTCCTTCTGATGTTCACGCTTTTCAGAAATAATTTCTTCAAAGTGGACCCCAGACAATAATTCTGAACACAAACGACCGCGACCAGCGTCACTGCCGCTCCGCAGGGTGACAATGCGGCCTTCACATCATCCAACTGCTTTGTAAATTCTAAGCTTTGAGATGTTTTAACATGCACAAGTGCCTTGATTCGCTCATCAAAATGGTTAAAGCGATCATCCAATTCCAATAGAATATTTTCAGTTACGCGGCTCGTAATCTTCTCTTCAAATTTCAAGAACAAGTCCTCCAAATCATTTCTTGATATACCCTGACTTGGAGCTCCGGCCATCGAGGGCGGGTCCCCCGGTAACACTCGTCCACGGCTTCCCTCAACGTCATCCTCCTCCGAAACCTCAGACAAAAAAGGTCTCAATAAGAGAGGTATTATTTTAAAGGAATATTATCATGCTGTTTGAAATGATTATGTAATGGCCCAAAAATGTTTGATATCTTGACAGAGTTTGAATTTATGTCCTTTTTTTCGTTCAGAAAAAATCTTTTTAGAAACTGTGCTCCCAATTTTCGCTATGAGACCGATTTAATCAAACCTCTTCTTGATTTAGATCATACTCATTTCACATTCGCTATTGGAAGAATGAAACTAGATCAGTGAAAATGAATTTTAATAATTCCACTATAGAGGTGAATGAAAATTATAATGAACTGCAAAAAAGTCCGCCTTCGTAGAGGGTGAAATGGAAGATATCGATAATATATTTAAGTGATACGTAAAAGATGTCACCGCAAGCTATCAGATCCCATTAATTTTATGGCTGGCGATTGAAGTGCTCAACGCTTCTATGGTTTGAGTGCCTATGATAAAAAAATATATAGTTTTCTGCATCCTTTATTGCTTCCCTGTCGTATAACGGGGACATACAGAGCTTTATGAAGTTCTAAAGTGGCACGTTGTAAAATCAGGAAACTTCTTCTGCGAAAACGGGTAAGAGCCCAATGTTATGGAGGAAACAACAAAAGACCACAGGAGAAATAAAATTTACTTCACTTTTGATCTATTAACTATTTATTTTCTTCAATGAACTACAGATGGTTGTATCACAACAACAAACGTTGTATCACAACAAACCCATTACGATATTGAATGTAAAGTAACTGCACCAAGTTATTGGTTAGCCTTCCGTGCAGTCTGGTTTGATAGCTGATGTTCACGGAGGTAGGTGTTGGGAAAATTTCCTTAAATCCCCTTACTCAACCTTCTTTTAGAGAATTTTCATAGAAAATGAAGCTATTGTTGCAATGGTCCAAAATTTATCAAACAAAATAATTTCCGAAAATATCTTCAAGGAAATCCGTTTGGTTCCTGGACTTCAACACTTTTTCATTCGTAGGTAGAGAATAATTATATTTATGCAACTATGTACCTACGAATATAACATGTCTGTGTCATATTTTTGTTCATTTCTTTTGCTCATTCGTAAAAAAATCAAGCATTCCAAAAGAAGTATGTTCATTGGACAACACTGTTCGAGAACAATAAATTTTTCAAATTTGTACTAGATACAAAAATTAGGTAGATACTAAAAATGACGATAAACTGCTGGAAAACGTTGAACATGAATATTATTCAGAAAATGTGTATGAACCACAAATTAGTAGGTACATACAAAAATTTGAGCAAAAATTATACTAAAAATGTTCTTTAATTTAATTAACGTGTGCAAAAAAATCGATTAAAACTGCAAAAACATTGTAAATATTTATAAATTGGTTTGAACAGCATCAGGATATTATTTGTAAAAAGTTTTTGTTGTCATAGTATTTGCAGTTAGCTATTTCATAAGATTACATAAAGTGCTGAAATGTCAAATTTAAGATATATGTAATATATATATAGTTTACGAAAATACGCTCGTAACCTGCGGGTTGAGTGATGTTTTCCTCACGAGCCAATTTCGGTTGTCTTGAAACTATTTAAATGTAAGCTGTCAGGAACTTGATCAGCGATGTGGCTCTGTGGCTATTTTATTTTATAGTCGATTCCCGTTCCTTATGTTTGAATTGGAGCCATTGGGACACCCCAAAAACGATTACAATGCATAAGTCTTAATCGACCTTCTCGCTTAATCGATTGTGGGACCCCAGTGGCTATTTCGTTTCCTATTCTAACCCTCCTTCTTTTGAATAGAATAATATTTATTTAGCCTCTACATTACGATACGAAATACTCTGAACCTTGAAACGCCTAAACCTGAACTTAAAAAGAATTTTCACTTCGTCGTTTGGAAACTGTAACTTCCTCAGTTTTCACCTCAAAAAACTCGGACAGCTTTTATAATCGCATAACACTCATTATTATATTCCTCCTTGTCTCCATATTCCATGGAATCATATTTTGATATTTTAAATATGTACACTTTGTTTTGGTGGTCATTTCATTTCTACTTGACCCATGATGCTGCAATGCAAAATGTTAATGGAAAACTTCAATTAAAAAGGCCTGACTATCCTTCATTTGGCTTTTTATTTCCCTCTAACGTTTCTCTAGGGACATGCTATAAAATCAGATTTAAAATAACAAATTTAAAATTGTAAAATCTCTAGCAATATTTTCTTTATGTTGTTGATAACATATTTACAAATATGTATCATATTTGTACATGTATTATACTTATACATACTTATACATATGTATCATGTATTATACTTATTTTTAAGTATAAAAACAAATTTACAATTGTCTTTTTATAAAAATCAAATTTAAAGTTGTTTTTTTATCTTACGACAGACAAGCCTTTTTATTAAAGTTTTTTAATAGTTTAAACTGTCCAAATAAAGAAACTTTGTAAAATGTTAATGGTGCCTATGAGTGGTGGGTAAAAATGAAGAGGACGAACGAACATTATTAGCTGAATGAGCGCTGAAGCTGAGGCCATTCTTTGTAATGTAACGCAGAAAGCATTAGTTAGGCGTCGGGCAGACAGCATTTGGGGGTTCCAGGGAGGCGAAGCCCCCCACTAGGATCGCTAGGTATTATATTATGCATTTTCCTTCAAACGTAGCTGGTAGAGGGGGTGCAGGTAACTGCTAAGTTAGTAGGAGATAACTTGCTCATAAATTCCAAGTTTCCTGTTCGACAGTTAACAAGTCTTGGGAAACTCAACCTTAAATACTTAATCAGGTTAGATGTCGCATTACCGGCTCAAGAGTAGGGGGTGTTGATAGTTTGTTGGCATCATTTGTTCGAAAGGAACTTTCTTCGCAAAGCTTATCTCGGTCTTTATCGGCTGATAAATTATTGCCGAGAAGGTTAAAGTACCTACTCTCTGCCACATCTAATAAATTTCATGGAGTGGGCACCAAGGGGTGCTTGAAGATAACTCGATCAAGGTAGCTTTCTGAGCCAAAAGACCGCAAGTGTCCAAACCAATGATCACGGACGTACGATAAGGTAGGGTGCTTTGATGTACTTAGAAAGGAATCGCAGAATTTCCTAAGCCTTTGGATATTTAATATTCAAATATCAATATTTCCCGAAGATATAGTTTTTATACGATATGTACTAATTTAAAATTCAATGTTAATTCTTCGAAGTAACCGAATTTATGTATTTCAATAAAATATAATAAAAAAGCTTAAAGGTTGTTCATAAAATGGCTACCCCCCCCCCCCCCCTCCATGGGAAACAAACGGATGAACGTGTAGTCGAAAGATCCGGTTATAAAGATTTAAAAAAAAATTATTTAAAATTACCTAATATTTTTGATCGATTTTTGAAAATGTTAGTCTCAATGTTATTTATAGGTGTTGATTGAAAGTGATACCGAGATTTCTGGACCATCACTGGCTGGTATGTGATTTTTGAGCCGATCTGAGTGAATTTTGGTTCATTATTTTGTGAGAAAAGTGTTTACAGCGGATTTTGTAAAATTCGATTTTGAGAATAAATTTATCTTGAAACGCAAACCAATGAATTTTGAACTTTTGAACAGTGCCTTTTATTTACATCTTGATGCCTGATCTTGAAGGCGTCTAACAAAATTTGTGAGCGGTAGAATTGAAAGGAATGAGAAGATCATGGGTGAGTAAGCGGAAAGCTGATTTGCACCATCACACGAATCACCCGAGGAAATGCGGCTCATTGGCTTTCCGTACTTCCTCTTCCCTCTGCCAACTTCCACTTCCAGCCCTGTCAGCAGTGGGCTTTTTACTACACACCAAGGCCCCAAAACAACCTGCAGTTATTTTACCAAATAAAATAAACTATCACAATATACAAATACGCCCTCTAAATGCTTGGGTTCTCTTGGTTATGCCAAAAAGCTACAGCTCTTTAAAAAAGAAGAAAACCATGATACAATTTGAACACTCCTGGACCCCCAGACACAGACATTGGTTAGATCAGGGTTCCCAACTCCCACCGAGACCCACTAGATGAGATTTTCGAGACTCGCGATCCACTAGTTTTATATATTTGCCGACCTTCACACTTCACCCATTCTACCTCTTTTGATCATATCGCCATCACTTAATTTGAAAGTATAATAACATGAATTAGAATGAGTTTTTACAACTAAAAATCAATAAATATTTAAAATAAATAAGGTAGGTAAATATATATATATATAAACTCTAGAAAACTCGGCGCTCCGCGCCTCGCCAGGGGGCAAGCCCCCTGGACCCCCGGTTACCTCTATTTACATACTTCGGACGAAATTATTGAAACACAGAATGTGTTTGCGTTGTCGCGCAACCAAGTGACAACCAAACAAGCGTCATTGTTTACTATTCATTTATAACATCAATTTATATAGTTATAGTATGAAACTACGAAAAAAAATACGAAATAAATTCGTGATAAATCAAGAGCGATTTATCAAGTAAATGTCCCAAAGAGGCTACATACGAAATTACAGCTTCCTAGAGTGTAAAGTATAGAAATTAGCTTTAAAAGCCACTCATCTGATCCGGACCCTGGACATCGTCAAGTAAATGTCCTAAAGAGGCTACATACGAAATTACAGCTTCCTAGAATGTAAAGCATAGAAATTAGCTTTAAGAGCCACACATCTGATCCGGACCCTGAGCATCGTCAAGTAAATGTCCTAAAGAGGCTACATACGAAATTACAGCTTCCTAGAGTGTAAAGCATAGAAATTAGCTTTAAGAGCCACACATCTGATCCGGACCCTGAGCATCGTCAAGTAAATGTCCTAAAGAGGCTACAAACGAAATTACAGCTTCCTAGAGTGTAAAGTATAGAAATTACCTATTCAAATTATTTAACCTCCGCTTCACAAATCAAACCGTTTTCGTAATACTCAGATCACCTGCTATGAATCAAATCATCGAAACACAAGCTCAATGAAATCATCAGAAATTAATAAGCGGTTGCAATCATGTTCACAATATCAATTATTGAGAATGATCACCTGTGTGTAAACAATTATTTATATAACCATGCTCATAACTCAGTTTGTTGGACGCGCACTTCGCAGTAGTTAACATAATATTGTTGGATAAATCGAGAGCTTTCGAACGAATGGTCAACGAATTTTGTGGGATGAAAAACGACGAAGTACCATATCCCTAGCAACGACTCGGTTGTACGTGAAAATCATCCGTCACACATTTCGTTACCATCCCGCGTTCCATTTTCGGCTAGTTAGTCCATGGCTAAAACACATTCTGTGTTAAAATAAAATACAATATTTAATGTGAAAAATGATGCTAGAGCCGGCTCACCAGATCTCAGAGTACGGTGTTACAAATTACCAATGAAAATTTGTTTTCTTTTTAGCGAATTTTCGTTGAAAATGAAGCTATTGAAATGGATTGAAAAATTTTAAAATCCAAATTTTTGAAATTTTTCTTCATTGAAATCCATTTTGAGGCATTCTTAAACGATTCCTGAAGTTTGCGCTTTTTCTTTTTTGCCCCACGGAAAGGTACACCCCACCCCTTTCATTTCATCTGAAATCAGCGTTAAAAATTGGGACCAACGCCATTCTTCGTAATTTTAAAAGTTTTTTATAAGTTCTTCATACGTTTATGAAATTTGGTTCAAAAATCAAACATCGGCCGGGGATTTGCCAGTAACATCGACATCAGTTTTGATAAACCCTAACGGGTAGTAATTAATGGCCAACATATTCAAAAATCGAGATCTCAAAAACTTTCAAGGTAACAGTGATGATTTTTTGCTTGTCAATGATAAATGCAATCCCAAAGAATCGATTAAAACTATCCGCAACGCTGTAGGTTGAGCCGCTCGTTTTCTATGAGGGCTGGAGTCGAAAACGTCGTCGAAAAAACCATCGGATTTCCTAGGCGCGATAAGATAATGCGCTTTTAATGTCGTCATCACTGGTGAATCGGTAGCTCAATCACTACTGCGACGGTAACATATATTAATTATATATATATATATATATATATATATATATATATATATATATATATATATATATATATATATATATATATATATATATATATATATATATATATGGGAAAACAAATAATATACATGCTATTGTATACAATCAGCCAAGTGAAATAAAACTACGACTAGATGTATACAAATATATCACAGATGCACAGATCAGATCTCACAGTTCGTAGTAGAGCTCAGCGGCTCTCAGGTACAACAACAGGGATTTTTAATACTTTTATATAAATATGGTATATTGAGGATTGAGAAATTCCGTTCTTAAGCCAAAAAATCGAAATTTCCAAACGAAAGGATGAGTTCGTTGGCCAGTAATTTTTGAGCACATTAAATTGGTCAAATTTCAAAAAATTCGCTGAAAAAAATCACTGTAAATGGCTAAAAACGGCTAAAAATCTTTAAAATTACATTTTATCGCAGAATATTGCTCAAATAAAGTTTATGAACTATAAAACAGAACATTCAAAAATTGGTGTACAAAATAATGCTGAAAATTGTACTTGAATTTCATTAAAATTTGCTAAAAAAATCCGTAAAAACTGCAAAAAAAAAAAAACCAAAAATCGAAAACCTCTTTTTGGATGCCAGATCTAGAATACGTTTTTTGCCATAAAATTAATCGTAACGATTTCCTTGCACTCGAAATGCTCAAATAGGTAGCGTTTTGTGGATTTGAAAATCACGTCTAAGAAATATCAAGTTGTTGTCTAATAAAGGGAATAATTTGGTACGAGGCATCAAAATATTGGACAGTTCAAAGATGGCTACATACACAGCAACTCGAGTGTCAATTGTGATATATTATTGGGTGAAACATTATGTGGAGATTCGACATAACATTATATCTATTCCCGCAATTTTCATTTTTTAGTGGTTTGGGATTCGGAATCGAGATGTTAGTCTGTTATTCATATAAGAATGCCTAATACTATGATAGTACCTAATATACTATAAGATATATTCTTTAAATTAATAATGGCGGTTCCTAGTAGTAATTGATAAATTTTGATTAGTTGCAAGACGGATGTGGAAGGATGTGCTAATAGTCTGAAACACGCTGTCAACTGTAAAGATGACTTTAGAGATGGCACCTCGCTAGCAGATCCTTGATATTCGGGATCATGTATCACAATCTCGAGAGCTATGGTAGTTTGGAGAAGGGGTTTGGAGAGAGACCGTCTTGTTTGAAGTATGTGATTCATTACCAGTTTAGGTGGCAGAATTTGGGGAATGGAGTGTATAGAAGTATATCTTTATGATAATATAGAATTCGAACTCATTTGTCAAAAATTAACGCTCGAATTAAAATGAGAAATATGTTCAGAAAAGGAATAAGACAGCACAAAGGGTAAAATTACCAATCTAGGTGGAAAGTCTGAATAGAACTGAGATGATTCCTAAGTATAACCCACGAATTTAATAGGTACCCCTTGTTCTCAGAATAAACAATTTCACTAATATTAGCACATTAGATAAACAGGAGTTCACGTCTGAACAAGATCTAAACCACTCGATACTTTTTGTACATTAGACATAGTGTCAATCGTTCGCTGTCGTTCAGCGTCCTACTCATCAACAACTCCGATCCTGATACTTTTTAAATTTAAGCTGGTTGATTTGAACATAGGTAAGCATTGCTACAACATGAAAAAGAGACATTCTAGCTGACATTTTAAAATTCTGTTTGATATATTTTGCCTGCTATTTTTTATTTGAATACAGAAAAAATAGGTCTGACCCTAACTAGCCCAACTTGATTCTTCAACAGTTTGATGAGTCTAATTTTTCTAGCCTCCGAAAAGAGTTGCCAAGTGGTATGGGGCAAAAAACCGGACACTACAAAGACGGGCAGACTAAAAATACTCCTTAAAATATCAAGCAGTCATTCGTTCCATGCATGCACAACTACTGATATGCATTTTCATTATAGAAATTTGTTCAATACCCTGCCCAATGGGACCAAATGTTCATATTATTTATATGTTCCAATAAATATCACTTGCCGACCATATAATAGGTGAATTCAGATTTTTAAACAAATTTTGAGTTAAACTGGTTCGAAAATGAAGTAGAACTCTCCATAGTTCGAGAATGGAGTAAATTTCCTATCTCAATTCTCAGTCATAGTCGAGAAACAAGGTTTTTTAACGTTTTTCAGAGAAATCCCTTTCTTTTTGAATTAAAACCGTGTACTTCAACTCAACGAATTTGATTTTCGAGCAACATCCCGAAATCAGCATTAATTTTCCTGAACTTCTGAAATATCTGAAATCCCAAGTTTTACCTGCTACAAATGTCTGAGACTGTCAAATTTCACAGAAATTGCCTCAAGCAATAAGCTTTTGAACGGTTTGGTCAACATTGCGATTTCCTCTCAATCCGGTAGATACATTTATGCTGGAATTTAGAAAAACGTGGTCTCAGATGTGGCAAGGGTGGTGAAAGGAGTGCTTTATGGCCGCAATAATTTAAAGCATGACGAAAACAGTCGAGACAACTTCCCACTAAAGAAGGTGCGTGATTAAAGAACCATAAAGCCTGTCATTTTCTACTCTTTCAATAAAACCGGAAATTTAGCGTCATGAGCAATTTTCGCCCGGACACCTTGATGAAAAACCACTTTCTGGGCCGAACCCGGACTCCTGGCAACCCTGCCTCCAAATCATATAGATTTTTTTTCCCAACGAAGCCCGAAATATATATATATATTTTTTTTCTAAAGTAAAAACCTGAAAATTTCAAAGTGAGTTTTTTGGTTAGTGGGTGAAATTTCCGAAATTAGAGCAACTTGATGCACTTTTCAATTTTGTGATTAGGATGGTCAAAAGTGAGATGAGCACTGTCGAAAAAATCATGATTTTGAATTTGCAATGGCCCACATAAAAGTAAATTGCCAATACTGACAATTCGTATCATGACGTTGTAACTACGTACCTTTGAGCTTGTAAGGTCAAAAATTCGGCACGCAAAATCTTCGAAATTCGCCACTCTTGTAATGTGCAGCTATTTTCGTAAGTAAAAAAAGAGTATGTTGAGATAATTTGTGTACAATGGACGCAAAAATTGAGGAAAAGTTATGAAGGCCATCAATCACTCTCGATCGTTGAGTAATTCGACTGGATATTGATCGCCAACGCGCAATATTTTCCATTTACGTAAAACATTAAAATTCAATAAATTTCATATTTTCTATGACTTTCATAACGTAGGTATTCAGTTGACGCATAAACCAATTCTCTACAACCTTTCTGTGTGACACAAATGGTTTCAAACGATCGCTTTGGGGCGTGTAATATGAAAATATGCCAAAAGCTTGATTTTTATGGTTATTACTATCAAATAACTTCAAGTAGCTACCCTAGGTGTTGATAAGGTGAAGGTATCAACTCGGAATGAGCGCAAAATTCCTATAACAATAGTCAATAAATAATTTTGTCCACCTTGATCGGTCATTTTGCCCATTATCGGCAAATGACAAAATATATTTTGCCGTCATTGTGACTTATAACGGAGTTCACCGTAAAATGATTAAAACATGATACCAGAGTAAAGAAAACACACTCGCTATAAAATGGATTGGCCGCTTTCTCTCAAACATACCTGGTAGTCCAGGCGCGAAGTAGTTTGAGCTTAAAAGTAGTTTGAAGTCAATGAAATTTCTACTGGTCACTCAGGATGCGAATGCTAAGTATTCTACCTAGTGGCTCCTGTGCTAACTTAGGGAGGGGGTTTTTAGCTTTTAGGTACCTACTAAGATACAGCATTTCGAAATAATTTGCACATTTAAGAAATGTGGAATTTATCGAGACGGAAAAAAGTTTTTGGGCTAGTAAAATAGATTATTCAACTCAATGGAGTATTTTTCATTTATTTAATGGTTTAAGCCATATCTCCACCAGAAGCGGCATTGAACAAGGTGCCTGACGGGACAGTGCAAATGGCACGATGCTGCCCTCCGTCACGGAACAGAGTGCTATTATGGATTCCACTGCATTTCTACGAAGATCACTGGTCCAAAGAACTATCAATAACTATCAAGATAGAATAACTATCAAACTGAGTCTATTGCGCATTATCAAAATATAACTGGTCGATGTCACCTACCGGAAGAAAATAAACGAATAAACTAAAAATTAAATAAATACAAAATGAATGAGAAAAAAAGATAAATAAATGAAACAAATAATAAAAATTAAAAATAAATAAAATAAATGATAATTATAATGATGATGATAAATACATTCAAACTAAAACTATTGTGAAGCCGTAAACAACTATTTGACCGCTTAGGGAGTCGAATCCCAGCCGCCCGCATGATTTCAAAGCTCTACCACGGAGCCTCGAGTGAACCATGTGGCCTGGACTACATATATTCCCTTATGGGAAACGAACGGATGAACGTACAGCAACCCTGATGGTCTAATTCGATTTATTGAACTGGTTTATCCATAAATAAAAGGTTTAATGTTGATTCTTTTGCTGATACATATATATGAACACGAGCAATACTGGTTTTGTCGTTTCGAGCTGGCTGGAGGAGTGCAGGGGGTCGAAAGATAGGCATTTTCACCGGCACTTTTTTTTGCCGTGGCGAGCCTCACATATTAATTAATCCTTAAACCACTATTGATTTGTATTCAGGCTATGTATCCGAAGACATTACAAATATTCTCTTGTTTTAGCATGGAACATGCTTTAGCCTTGGACTAACTAGCGAAAAAAGTTACGCGGATGTGTCACGAAACTTGGACTAAGTAACTAGGGAAAAACGTTACGCGGATGTGTCACGAAATTTTTTCTTTTGATTTTCACGTACAACCAAGCCGTTGCTGGAGAAATGAAACTTATTTATTTTTTCACCGGACATAAATCGTTCTCCACTCGTTGGAAAGCTCTCGATTTATCACACATTTCTAACGAACTTGTTATTCTTTTCATGTCGTATTTGTTGTCACTTGGTTGAGAAGTTAATCTTTGTTATAGCAATTCTAGACGCGCACCATAACAGAAATTTACCTACCTAGGTACTCCGTTCTAATTTCGATTAGTAAAACATATATGTTGTAGTTTTTAACTTATTTACATTTACGAATTAGCGGGAAGAAAGCATGTTCCATGACTTAGCATTTTAGCCGAAGGCTCAAAGCGGAAAGCAACCGGGGGGTCCAGGGGGGAGAAGCAGGTGCCTAAAGTGCACGGTGATTATGGTACACAGATATGATGAATACTCAATTTATGTTGATTAATCTATTTGATGAGCCCAAAAATTTGTTTCTTCATTTTTTAAGTTAAAAATCCACATTTTTTTAAATATGCCATTTTACAAAATGCTGTATTTCATCACCTATTGGCTCAGGAAAGCCTTCTATGACCAGTGATTTTATAGAAAATTAAATACTTTTCACTTACTACCTACTTTTTACTGGAAAGTTGTTCCGTTTGACGCGTAGTGTCCGAGTTAATGACTAAAATCCTCAAACAAATCGGAAAAATTGTGGCATTTCCTCCTTCTTAAGTTATCACAAAGGCCATGAGATCGAAAACAGTTCGCTAAAACATTGGGAGAAGAAATATTTGAAAAATTTCTTTCATTAGGCAATGAAACACCATAGGTACACCAGACAGGTGTAGGTTGCCTGGGGGCAATCTACACTAGAACCTTTGGGTCGCGGAGGAGGGTTTGCTAAAATTCAGAAGATTCAGAAAAGTCGACAACTATAAACATTGGCATCCCAGAGGACCCTTGAGAGACCTGTAGACATTTCATTAACTTCAAAATACTTATAAACTCGACCTGGATTTTTCGACCTGGGTGTAGTGATGCGGCAATGAAAACCTGGTAACCCCAGATCTTAAAAAAAGTATTTATTACTGTTGGGGAATAATATAGGATATTAATGTCCCTCCATCAGGAAACGTCCTAAATGGATTTTACGAAGGACTACTGCCACCTAGGGCTGATTTAGCGCAACAGCGAGCAGAAGAATATGGGCATTCAACCCAAAACCCCCCAAATTGGCATGCATATAAAAGGAAGGTACCTGATGGGAAGTCGCTCAGAAAATCCGGGATCCGGTACTGCTTCCAGTGAAGGCCGCACACGTACAGTTGTAGACGGACGGCACTCAAAGAATTTGGTAGCACGAGAGTTTGGGGGACTGCAGAAATAGATTAGCGAATGAGGAGTAATTGGCATATAGCGACTGGTAAGAAGGATGACGACGAAGTAAGTAGCAGGATTTTAAGACATGGCGATTGGAAAGGATTAAGGGAAGCGGTGGACCAATCAGAGTGGTTGGGATGAGACCCACCTCCTCTCTGCCTATGCGCTTTAGACTAAGGGTGAGAGAGAAAAACCTTGTGTCCATACCAAACAATTACAGTGGAACGATTGGTGTCAAGATTTTTATGGTGGAATATTCCTGTAGTACTATAATAAATGTATTAGCCGGCGAGTTATGAAAACAAGAAAGTGATGTTCGATCCATCGAAGATGAGTACTTTCATTATATTAAATTACTCTTCTACTTTTTGATGGATTCTTTACCACTTTGCAGAATTGGAAAAAAACTTACTATAAAACCTTCTTTCAGTCAATTTCCATATTCACGTACGTAATATTTTCGATGGATGAAGGATGTTCATAATAAAATATTCCGGGTTTTCCAATGAAAGTTGGTTTCCTGAATACTTTCGGGGTGCCTGGAAGCATCACATAACTCAAAGTTCCTCCTGAATGTTGGCCGGCTAAATAGAATATCTCTATTATTTATAAAATCAGAAATTTTGATAGCTGATAGAATTTTTTTCCCATGAATAATTAATACAGATGTAACGAAATAATGAAAGATTCAGATAGATTTGATGCTCTTCATGTGAGGTGTGGATAAATTACATTCACAGAGAGAGCTGAAAACCCTTCAAGGTCTTAACCACAGAGTTTTCCAATTGAAGCTAATCAGCTTACTAAGCAAACTTCACGCACTTTGTACCGCCAAGTCATTTATCCACTTAGGAATTAGCTTTTCCCTACTACTCATCCGTAAGAAGAAACTTCGAAAAGAGGTAGACAAGCACATACGCTTTGACCGATTGATTGATAGTATTTTCTTTCTAACAGGATTTACAACTGCTGTGATCGATGACAAGGGACGACCATAAATAATTTATACCTGACGTTTTGTTTATCAATCATCCCCCTCCCCTTCCCCATAAATCGTGATGAATCGAGTGGGTTGAACTCATTCTAACTCAATGTGCCGAAAATCAAAGTCAACTTGATTAGAGAAAACAACGCTATTCCTCAAACTTTTGGAGTTAGCTTGTTCTTTGCTTATGTACATAATTCGCCTGGAATCATGAAAATTGGAACAAGGTAGGTATTGCTTCGCTGCTTAGAAAGTTTGGTTTCAGGGCTGACGAACCAACAAAGGAGGAATGGATTTAATAATTGATAAGATAAGTTATAGCCGTATTTTTTATAGGACCGACGTTTTGTGTAAAGATGAACTACCTGCCATTTAGTTAAATGTGCAAACCCAAACAATTTATAAATATCGATAGCTAACCGCACTGCCAGGGATTAGAAGGGCTAAATATGAATCGAGAAATATATTTAAAACTTTCTAAAATGATATTTAGAAAAAAAAAAGATAATTGATTAAAATTTAAAAATATAACAATAGACAAATTAATAAGATGACAAGTGTACGATCATGGAAACTGGAGTTGGTTCTTAACTCCCAACATTATCCTTCCTCTTCTGGTGAGAAGGATCATAAATATATTTCCAAAAGATCGGCATGAACAATCTTCGTCTTTCGACATGGCACGTAGACAGCAGGTTTGGGTAGACACCAACTCTGCGTTGACGCCAGACTACTAAACTTTGCTTCCAACTGAATACCTCGCTGCCCCGCTGCTCTTCTGCTCTGATGTAGCGCTTCTGATTATTATTACGTGCAATTTGTAATAATAGATTTTGCGCAAGTTAAAGGTTCTGGCGTAGCTTTCCTTGCAAAACTTGACGAATGCTACATTGCCCTGTACGTGAGGAATACACATGACCACACATCCCATTCATTTTTAGGACCTCCCTCTGAAGCTATGTCTTATAGGCAGGGCTTCGTTAATCACAGGGATGCCTATTGGAATTGATCCAGGGGGGTGGGGGACAGCTTGAGAAAAAAAAAAAAAAAAAAAAAAAAAAAAAAAAAAAAACCGCATACAAATCCGTTTCAGACCATTCTAAGACCGAATCCGAGATAAGAACCACTGGTGTATGTCTAAGTGTGTGTGTGTTGTGACAAATTTTGTCGACGCTGCCCAGGCCACAATTCTCAACCACGTTTCGAGATTCCTTCTTTGTTCGATCCCAATTTAAGTCTAGTTGTGAACAAACTCCGGAAATTTTGAATTTCGTAATGGAGGAGGTAAAGCCGAAAAAACGTGTTTTTTTTAAACAAAGTTTTTCGACGCTTCTCTGGTTTCAGTTCTTAACCAATTTTCGTAATTTTAATTTGTTTCGATTCCAATTTTAGTGTAGTTGTGCCATAAACCTTGGAAATTTCGGATATGATGTCAAGGTGTGGGGTGGAATGGATAATTACCGATTCTTTCAAACGTTGCCTAAGCTACAAATATCGACCAATTTTGGTGATTCTTATTTAATTCCATTAAGAATTCAATATAGCTTTGGAAAAGTAAGCCAGGAGTTTCAAATTTCATCATGGGAGGGGGCGGATGGCGGTGGTAACACTGATGAATCATGATGTTTCAACATTTCTCTTCAGATTTTCGTGTACTTTTTTTTTCAACTATTAAATCGGTTTAGTTTTGGATCGTATATCTGGTGTTACAAATTCCATTATGGAAGGAATGAATGAAGGCGGTAATAGTTATAATTCATGCTTTTTTTCGTTTTAACTAATCTCGTCAGATTTTCGTGATTCTCTTTTGTTCAACTGTGACTTCAGTTCAGTTTTGGAAGGTATACCAGGAGTTTCAAATTTCATTATGGAAGGGGTTGAATGGGGGGTAATAGTAATGTCATGATTTGTTACCTATTCTCGTTAGATTTTCTTGTTCACTTCCAGTTCAATTATGAATTTGGTCGAGTTTGGAAAATATGTCAGGTGTTTAAAATTTTATGCGGGAAGTATTATGATGGAAATTTACTGTCGGTAGAGGGGGTTAATGGAGGGGATGAGTAAGTTCGAAAAGTCACGATATTTACGTTTTTTTCTCTCATTTTACCTCTCATCTAAATTATATACAATCTATCCATAGGGACGTCCCTGTGATGCATGCATTACTTACCAATACGTTAATTGTTCTCTATTATTCTCTCACTAAGTCACTTTGGAGCCGATTTGGTGTAGTTCTTGTTTTCTACATTTGTAGCATCTTGTTCACTTCTTTGGGTAACACAGCTTCAAAACCAGTCCCTTGGTTTGTGTGAAGTTCTCTTGGGACCCCAAATCTAGAAATATAGTTTCAAGCAATCATTGAGCCAAAGTTTCCGCCCTGATGTCTACAAAAATGTCTTCAGGCCATTTTTTGAACTAATCAATCACTACCACAATGTACCTATTCCGTTGATTTGTCACTGGAAATGGTCCAACAATATCCATCCATATGCATTCAAATAGTGGCCCATTGGTATGTGATTTCATTGGCGCCTTTTTCTTAGAGTTGTGTCTTCTCCGACATGCATCACAGTTAGCACAGTGCAGTTTTCTGTCCTTTTAGAGACCAGATCAATAGATTCTCGTTTGGGTCACTCCGCAAAAGTTCGTTTTTATCGAATGTGTCCCAAACCATGGCTTGCATTCAACATCTCATCCTTCCTAGCCTGAGGCACCACAATCGGCTCCATTATGTGAGTACCTGCATCTTTCTCCCAAATCCGCACCAAAATATCTGCAGGTGTTCTATCACAGCCCACAGAATCTTTGATACAGGCCCAAGAGGAGATATTAGCTGGTGTGATGGCCGCTTAACCTCCTGAACCCTAATACACACCGAATGCAGCTTGGGATCGACTCTGTGGTGATGTGGGTTACTAACCATCAACCTCAAGTTGTACTCTCTGAACCACAACATGGCTTCCTTGCTTCACTTCTTGGTGCAGACAATGTTGACATCCCACAGCAGTACAAGGCCTTCTCGACATTCAAACAGCATTGAGATGCTCCTTACCAAGTCGACGCAACATTTATTAGTTGTATGAATTCAAGATCTGTTGCCATCTCAACAACTGTCCATCAAGTTCCTTAAAATTCGTCAACCATTGAAATGAGGCAAGGTCTGTCTAAACCATATACACTTCTCTACAAGGCTGGATCATTTCATGCTTTGATCAAACTTAATAGCTTCTTCCGTGTTTTTAGTATTTCCTCTCTGGTTTAGATAGACATACACAATAACTTGTTTTTTACTATCCTGAAACTGTAAAGCACAGCACCAACAGCTTTTTTTTGAAGAATCGGTATTCATGATGAAAATTTACTAACACCTGAATTGCTAATTCGTGGCGTTGTGTGGACAGACTAGATATCCTGGAAATATCATTCCTGGCATTCATTATTCCATTTGAACTCTATCTTAGCATCTTGCAAGGCATTTTGCTTGACTCCTTGCTCACGAAATCCATACTAAGGATTCAATCCTTATGTATTTCTGCTACTAAATCAGTGTGGGGCCGTTCATTTTCATTTCCCAAGACAAAAGTGACTCGAACACTACCATGCACTAGAATTATATCTCCTAAAACTATTCGAATCGATAATTTTCCATCATTCATCAATATAACCTAAGCCCTTCTTCTTACATTCATATTCACGACCAGCTGGTTCACCTGTGCGTCGCACAGGTTGACTTAAACATTATCAAATAGCCTGTAACCCAAGTTGAACTAATTCTGATAGATTCGACCACTCAGATCCCTAGGTGGTTCAGTGACGTTCAAAACGCTTTAACATCCCCCCCCCCCCCCCGTCGCCACTGGGTCGGATTTCAAAAATTTGAAAAAACTAGTCTTTGACTTGAATTAGAGTAATCCAAACATACTCGACAATCAAATCCCCAGTTTCTTCAGTGATGACAAAGACACCCCATTCCCCCTCCTCCCCTAAACACCCCCTATGGGGCGGATTTGAAATATTAAACCTTCTCTCGACTTCCACAAATAATTTAAGACCAAAATTAACCAAATCGGTCCAGCCGTTCTCGAGTTTTAGCGAGACTAACGAACAGCAATTGATTTTTATATATATAGATTATCCGTATGGCATCTGTACCCAACACCGATTCACAAGGACATTGATTAATAGTTCTGCACAATATCAGTGATGATGCCACCACTCTATACATTACTCCTTCTGAAGCCAGGGGAAGAGTAGTTTGGCTAATAAACAGATAGGAAGATCTCAAGTGACGTAGTAGTGCTAGGGCACAGAGGGTTCCACCTAAGAGGACGGGGTCTGTGACGTCATCATGAAACAGATTTCAACAGCCGTTATACTGGTCACACGCCCATCATATAGTACCTTTTTGGAAATAACCTTGAAAAATCCCCACGAAAATTCCGAAGTAAAAGAACAAAGATGACACTTTTATTTATTACATTTGTATTTTACTTTTTGTATTCTTCATTTGTACTTATATTTATAAAAATAAATGATTGAAAAAAAAAAAAAAAAAAAAAAAAAAAAAAAAATCGTGAATGATGGTAGAAGCTTTATTTTAATCTATCCGGTATCTTGGATTTTCCCATTTTAAGATAAGACACCTTCAACCCTTACATAAGTGGTGTGAATGATCCTCGACGATTTTCTGCTGCCGCGTCATACCTACATACTTTCCATGTTTGGATCGTACTGCTTCGTTTGCGATGGTTGCCCAATCGCTGGTTGCCTTTGATTACGCAATTATCAAATAAAGTCACCCTCTCCCTATCCTATACCTCTTCCACAATACTACCCGTAGCGATTAGATTATTTATAAGTACCTAATGCTGAGATATCAGGACTATATTCAGCGTGTGTGAATTCTGATCGAAGTTCAACGTGAACTTTATCAGTATTTTGAGGGGTAAGCTGTGATGGATAGGAGTAGTTCCTTCTTCTCGATTCTTGCAAATGTAACATGTAAGTAAGGGGATATTTCCTGGACTACAAGCGTTTTGGATATTCTGTGGGTGTAGCAGGTTAATCACCTCTCCCCTTTGAAGGGGGAAGTACTACATTTCCATCACCTCCGCTGTCGCAAAGCTCTTAACGGCGCACGGGCGGACTTTTTATTTATTTTAATTTTTTTTCTTCATGAATTTGGTATCTGTGCATCTTTGAAATGTGAAGTTCATTATTTAAAAAAGTATCGGTACCTACCCCTATACGCAGGCTTTTAAGGAGAAAGAAGACTCAGAAAAATATTAGGCCTTTGTGTAATAATTTGCAGAGGTTTTCGTGTATACCTTTTGGATTATAATAAGACATTGGATTCAAGAACTCGCTATGATACCACTAGAAGGTTCTGCTATGGCAGCTTCATGCTTCAGTCATACGCTAATAACTACTAGACCAGTCAGTCCATCCACTCTGACTAATTAATAGTATTGATTGTCGCCCCGATACACGAACGCAGATATCCTGCCAATGATTGGGAGAACATTACGATAACATAACATGAAGCTTCTAAATACCTGTTTAGTATAGCTTTACTGCCGGAAGAACTCGAAATATCCTGAAATACCTAGAAAGGATAGGTATCATTGAAATGTGGGAAAACTCATAATTGATAACATTGACTTAGTTGGTTGAGCCAAAAAGCAGGTACCTATTAAATATTTAGTTGCTGAAAGATTAATGTTGCAAAATTTGTTTGGCTACACCATGTGTCCCAGAAAGTACATTTCACGATTTTTTCTCGGCTTATTTGTCACAAAAACTTTTTAAAAAACCTTCATTACATGGAACGTAAGTAATTTTGTATTTTATCTTCCGATACATAGACGGTCTAGTGAATCGGGGTAGATGTTTTTATTTGATTTTATAAATATTCTATTGGTACGTGCCATGTGGTTTAACCTTAGATAATGATGAACCATTGCTGTTTTATAATTAATCGTCCATCTCGTCCACCAGTTGAGCCTCGTCTATTTGAATCAATGGGAGCTTGCTGCAGTTTGTTAACAGATGTTGAAAAATGGATGCACAAGGTGGATTCAACAAACAACTTGAAATTTAAAGAATAATTTGTAATGATCTCGTCGAGGTATTTTCAAAAATAAAATAGAATATATTTTCGCAAGAAAATGACTTACAGCAATTATTTACTGTCTCAACACCTCTTCGTGGTCTTCCAGCAGTTTCCCAAGTTTACCTGAAAAAAAAGGAAGAGAAAAATTAGGCACTTGAAATAATTTCATAGATGCAACTTGCCATTCCAGTCTTGTGTACCTAAAGGATAGGTCGTTGGTCAAAAACGAGTTAGGAAACCACAACTGCTAGTGACAACCGAGTTTTGTAGGTTTGAAGTTTTTAAACTTACTATTGAAATACCTAACTAGTTACATACAAGGGAAATAATGATTGCTGAATAAGTGAATTTTTGTGACAAATTATTTATTATTTATAGACAAGGGTGAGGTCTGCAAATGGGCCACCCTTGAGATGAACCTTTTTATCATGGAACATGCTTTAGCCAAGACCGAACTTCCCCAAACGATACGCGGGAATCGAACGAAATCTTAGCTTCGTTCTCAGTGCGCGTTCTGACAGTTCTCGAACTCCTCATAACTGGGATGGGAAATCCCGGGGCGTTCCGGAACTTGTAGAACTGTGTTCTGCACTGCGAACGATTTCAGAACTTGGAACTGGAATAGCCTGTGTTGGTATTTGTAACCTCACTCAACTCGTATTACCTTCTGGTGCTCCTTTTCAGAATATTTTTAGTTCCCGTGAATATATTACTTATTATGCCCGTGAATATTACTTAACTATTACCCCACGGCAAAAAAAAAAAAAAAAAAAAAAAAAAAAAAAAAAAAAAAAAAAAAATCCACGATGACTGAGGAGTGTACTCGAAAGAAATTGCGTTTCGTGCGTTTCGTGGATGTAGACGAGATCCAACAATAACTTCAATCTAGTTCTCATCATTTCGTACACTATCGTCGACACAATCGCTTTCCGTCTTGACGAGCTAGTTGACATTTCGATCATAGAATGGGTACTTTTACTAACGTATAGAGACTATATTATGATTAATTATGATTTCGATGAAGAAGAAGGGAGTTGTTTACTCCACGAGATCCGAGAAATTGTGAAATGCGCATGCCATGCATATGTGGTGCTACGTCCTTGCCACTGACACTGAGACGGGTAAGTACCTATTTCTAGTTCGGTGGAAAGGTACCACTGTGCACTCTCAGTATAGGAAAGCAAGGTTATGCGACACAATACCACTTTGCAGGAGCGGCAACATAAACTTCAGCAAAGCAACATCACCACACACTTCGCACAGGATAAGATCTTAAGAGTTTGGTGATGCAACACCACCGTATGCTCTGAAGGAGGAAATGGACGGTAGGAGGCAGCTGCTAGCTAGAGATTTTGAAGAATCAGTCAAAAGATTTGCTGAAATTATATATTCCAGCCTGGCCTTCCATCGACCTTTTTGTACCCAGGTACACGCTCTATGCACAACTGCCTACCTTCTGTCGGTCGAGGAGAGACGTGAGGTCGAACCCTGAGTGGAATCGGTGTCTATTACGAAATACTCATCATATGTGGAAGTTTACAAACATTAGATTTTCCGCTTGAAAGACGGTAGTTTATTTTGAAAAAGTCTGTTTTCCTACTATATATTTATTGAAGTGGTGTAATCAGCAAATTGAAAACCAGCTGGTGCACATAGTATGTTCCATGTTTTTGAATTGATATTGATGTGAAAAAGATTGGTGATGTAATGTTGGCCTATCGCACAACCGTGCTGGTAAAACCTCGCACCGTGGTGGTGGTAAATTCTCACATCTGACCGAGACTGAAAATATATTACTAATGTTGAATAATGATATATTTCATTTATAAATTGTGTGGGGATGTGAACGCTTTAATGTTACTGTGGATTAGTACAGCAATATTTACTGCCCACTTTAGCCGTGCATTTGTAAGAAGTATACGTAAGGCAAATGTCTTTGTATGATACAATTTCAAGAGAATGAATTCCCAAAGGAATGGAAGTAGTTTCACAAAATGGGATTGGAATGGTATGAAACAGTGTTACTGGTGTTTCTTACTGGCCTCGAGTTAAAAGTTGTTGAGCTCTGCAATAGTTGGCAATGCGGAGGTCGAGGTTTCTGGTCCTTATATAAAAATTAAAATCAGGAAGTAGATATTTCCCAACACATTTGGAAAACAGAAATGGTGTTTATTATGTAATTGGCAAAAATCAGCCAAGCTGTTGAAGAAGCGTCTCACTCCCAAATGCAGTCCGAAAGCGTGAGAGAATCCAAATATTGACTTGGCCCAAATTGGATGATATCAAGCATTTTGTGGCTTGGAATCTTTCGTACGTGAACTATCTTTTTGGGGGGATATTACCCATTTTTGGTATTCTAGAAGGAAAAGGTTGGAATATATGTTTGGGATGAAGGTTTGTAATGTTGTTGTCCGAGAGAAACTCTCTGTCAAATTTGAATTTTCTAGGGTGTACGTGAGAGAATTAAGCTCACAAAGCTGAATTTGATTGAACCCGTAATTTTGTTTATCTCCTAATGTCCTGGAAAGGCTCCCTATCGAATTTCATAATCTACGGCAAGGAAATAATTTAGCTAACTCAGATGTCAGAATAGAGCCTATCAATTCATTCATCTCATAATGTTCCAGAGAGCCTGCCTACCAAATTTCAACTTCCTATAGTAGGTAAACGGGAAAGAATTTAGCTCACTCAGCTGATCAGGAAAGAGCCGCTGAGTTTATTTCTATCATGATGTTCCAGAGAGTCTCGAATTTCAACTTCCTAGGGGGAACTTGGTCATAACTGCTCCAAACCCCCAAAAAGCACTTTGTCAAGTCTAATGCAGCCCATTTTTCAAATCTTGAGGAAAACTGGTAAAAATGGGAAGGGGAAAAAAACCTAGTGAGATGAGAAGAAACAAAAGAATGAAGAAAGTCCGAAAACATCCATTATGACGCCTCGTTTTAGCTTATAAATAGAAACAATCCACCGTTACATATATGGCATCAGGTGACTCAGAGGGCATGCCCCTCTCTGGATATGCAAAGAAAATTAAGTTTGAGCCGAAAGGGTGAGGTCGGGAGGAGGCCAATGTTGGGCTGAAGTTCTCCGTGGTTACTTATCTAGGCACGTCTCATAGCAATGGTTTATTGAAAGCTTGGCAATTCGAGACTAGCGCCCCACTGGATATTCCCGTGGTGACAAGAGATTTTCTAATAAAATATTCTGATTCGGAGTTAGGAACAGTGAATAACAACTACTGCGATTTTGCAATAATAATTCGAGTCTATGAATTTTTAATACTTAATTTGTGAGTCGAAGAGAAGGAAACTGTTTCTATGGAAACGTTGCATAATGGTTCTTGGCGATTCAGTCTGATTTCATTGAAGCTCCTTTACTTTTTTTCGGGTTCGCATATTATTCTGGTCTCTCTCTTATTTTTTATCCAGTCATGTTGAATTATCCGCAGAAAGGTAGGCCTCGAGAAAGGCAGAAAAAAAGAGGAAAGGGTTGAGTAAATTTCGATGGAAACCTTTGTGCTGGAGCCCATCTAAGAAAGGGAGATAATTCAATAAACACTATCCCCCTCTAAAAATGCATATTGAACTTGGGTCAAGTAATTCACATGGAAATTTATGCATAACTCTGTAGTACCTCTTCATCATTGGTACTACCACCCAGCGTTTCTCTCAAACATCTGTGGACGCAATTAAAACTTCCTGAAAATGTCCACCCATCTTGTCAAAAATTTTGGTGCCTTCTGTCAAAATTATTAATGTATTCTAATACAATAATATGGTAATTATTTAAAAAAATACAAAAGAATAGCGAATTCTATTCAGAAATACCGTGATATTTTAATTTAACGGTTTCAAATGATGTGGGTATGAAGTTTCCCAGTGGCATAATAGGAATACTAGAAAATTTTACCAAACAATTTTTCATTTCGTTTAACCAAAACCAACGCATTTCCTGAACCTGTGGGCCATTCAATATAATTATGTTACTGAACTCCTGTTAATTTCATCAAAACCGTCATTTTATTATCATTCTTAGGCAATATAATTAAAATGGCGCAACATGTGGTTTTCCATTGATGGTTTGGAATTCCTTGTCAATTCTCATTTTACTAGAGAAACAGGATGTCAAATATAAATTTTTATCGTGATTTTTTCTTTTAAATTGTTCTATTTATATGTATTGATGTTCTAAATAATTTTTATTTTGGTTCGTCATTTCTAATACCTATGAGTTCATTTTATCATTTACTATGCATCTTTTCCTCACCACTTTTGTTCTTCACTTCAACCCTCTCAACTCGGTCTTCTCAGAAACTGGACACAACACGAATATACTCACACTACACAATCAGACGACACAATGTGCTAATTAGAGGCGAATCATTAGCACATAGTTAAAGTATAGCCAAAAATCATCTTTATACATTTCGCATTCGATAATTTAACCATTCCCCCGTACATGCTTGAGATGTGTCAATGAGAGGGTAATCAACCATTGTAAGATCTGAGTGAATGATCTGAAGGTATGTTTATAAACAGTATTATGAATTATAAATATACAATAAGTAATCAAAGTATGTAATATGACTCTTTCATTTGAATTTGAAACGAGCGGACTCATGGCTCCAGCGGGCATGAGCTCTAGGTGTAAGGGTAGCAGGGTTGAAATCGGAGTAATAGCCCTCCATCCTATTTGTAGTCAATACTATAACCATATGACCTTGAAATCAATGGAGTATTTTTTTTTTTTTACATCCAATGTGACACAACGGATCTATTGTCGATCTGACATAAATATACATTTATGTAAAGCCCAATCAGATTTGTTCTTACAAACCCACTATATACTGCCTTCGAAATTCTTCTCTCCTTTTGAAATGTGCATCTTGACTGCGATTTAAAATGAGAATCAGGCCCCTGAGTGAGAGGCTCCCATCCCACGTGAACGCTAAACCTGGTGTGAGATGCTGCTGGTTGCACAGTCGTGGGAATTCCGCGATCACACCAACTCTTCTGTAGTGAAAGCATCCCTCAAGAATTTATTACTTGCTGGTGCGCAGTAATTTTCTCCCCTGAATCATATGAAATAGAACCTATCATTATGCAGGCTGCGACAACTTATTAATCAAGCGATGAATTAATGCCAAGCCTTTGGTTTAACCAAAGACCCAATCCCCTTTAGGTCTTTGCATTAGAGTGTGGAGAAACATCTCGCATTTTAATTCAGTTGCCCATGATCCGATTGTGTCGGGATTCATTTCTTTTTTAACGCGAACATCTTCTTAAGGTTATATGAGTCAATTACTTTTCCTTTTTATATTTCATTTTGGTTTTATTATTTTCTATGATGAACCTTTGAAATCGATCATGGAAAGATAATTTAATCCCCCTCGCCTTAAAATATGTTGTTGTAAGTTTCAAGGTGAGTAGAATCCAAAAAGTTCCAGTCATGCAGCACGATCGTAGGAGCGAATTTTCGTAAATTATCGTCCTACATAATTATGATAAATTGTTTAAAAAATTCAGGACTTTAAGTAAAGAGGAATTGTTAACTACATACGTTATGGCCAAAAAACTCGTTCTAAATAGTATTAGCAATTGAAAAAATATTTTTGATTTTCAGGTTTTTTTAATTGCAGCATTAGGTACGTTTTTCAGCGTAATTTTGTGCAATTAAGTACGTTTTTCAGCATAATTTTGTGCAATAGTTTTTTAATGTCCTAGTTAATTGTTCATAATTTTTTTTATGTCTGTAACTCTGCTAAAAATTATAAATTTAAACTATTTTTGGCCGTTTTTGGCAATTTTTAGTGATTTTTTGAGTAAATTTTTAAACATTTGACCAATTTAATGTGCTCAAACATTTTTGGCAAACAAACTCATCCTTTCGCTTGGAAAGCTTGATTTTTTAGTGCAAGAACGGGGTTTTTATCTCAATCCTAAGGAGAGTTATCGTTTGGAATGACACTTCTATAAATAAATGAATAAATAAATAAATAAATAAATAAATAAATAAATAATAAATAAATAAATATATATATAATATATATATAATAAATAATATATATATAAAGGGGCTCCGCCCCTCATTTATTAAAAATATCTATAAGTTATATATATATAAATATATATATATATATATATATATATACTCGGAGCTTCGCGCATCGCCGGGGGGCTTCGCCCCCCTGGAAATCTATACTCGGCGCTTCGCGCCTCGCCGGATCTTTTCTCTTTTCTACTCTGTAGAAAACGAGGATAATTTGCTATGCAATTCGTCTCAAAAAAAAAAAAAAAAAAATTTCAGGCCTGGCCGAGATTCGAACCCACGACCTCTCGCTTCCCATCTCGGGACAAAAAACGTTACACAAAAAGTGGACATTTAAAAAATTATTGGGGGTCGGCCTAAGAATTGCATAGCAATTAATATATATATATATATATGAAATGAAAAAGCTTTAAACGCTAGGATTCGTTTCAAAATGCCTCAAAACGGATTTCAATGAAGAAATTTTTCAAAAATTTTGATTTTAAAATTTTCCGACCCATTGCAATAGTTCATTTTATACGAAAATTCGCTAAAATTGAAAATCCATAAATCCGTTCGCCCGCCATACGCCATCGGGAGTTTTGTCTGCAAAAAGCACTTAACCAAACTTTATGAAATTCGGCTCAAAAGTCATACTTCGGCCGGGGTTGTGCCACTAACATCGGCATCACGTTCGACTAACCCTAAATCTGAGTGATGAAATTTTGAAAAATCGAGGCTTTCGAGGCAATCACAATGTTTTTTGGAGTCTCGCTTATAGATATCTTCTGAAAGAATCGAATGAAACCGCCCGAGTCACTTTATGTTCATCCGTTTTCTCGCTCTAAGGGTTAAAATATTGAAAAGCAAAGAATACAAAAATACTGGATTGTATTGCGACTGGTAAAACAGTAAAAATCGCCTGGAAAACTACGACGTTAGTATCAGCCGATATTATTATGATAAGCGTAGGTAGGTGATTTATTTTACCTCATTAAGTTTCAGTTGATAGGCCAGCTCTTGATAAATATAGAAGGGCTAGTTAAGTAAAGGGTTTCTATTTAACTTAATTAATGCCTCCTCGGTGGGAATCTATGCCTAAACAGTTACGTTTCAGATATTGTATTGTACACTTCGTGATAATAGACGAGATAGTGTTCTGGGTTTTGGATTCTACACATCTTGGAACTTGAACCGTGTAGCGCAATCTAAATCTAAAACACAGTTACAACGAATGGAGGGAATCTGACCAGCTGAGGCTAATATTTCTTTCCTAATCAACTTGCGGTCTGAAATTTATATAGAGATCCATTAGTTGTGTGTGGAAACATAGGAGGGGTCAGCTGCCGCCGTAAGAGTAAATAATTATTTTTCCGTCCTGACCATGTCATGTTCCAGCCTAGTGTGCAGGGACCGTTATATGAAATAATATACTTTTGTGTAATAATTTATTTGCAGCGTTTTATGTATTGGGGTTGCCCGTATTTTTAAATAAATACATTGTTGGCACGCGTTTTCAAACGAACCTCTTACTTCTATTTGGCTACGTATGGATGGCTTAAGGCCCATTTACACTTGTTCATTTTGGATGATTATCCACCAGTGACCACCCAAAGTGAATAATGTAAACTGTATTTCACATTCACTTCTCCAAAATGAATGATGAAAGTGTAGGACGAATGAATTCAATCCAAATTGATTTTTGGGAGAACGATGAACGGGGCTTTCAACGAGGGTGACCTTGGAGCGGGTGAATCATCCGCAGTGAACGAGGTGGGAAAAATGTAATCACACGTTCTTGGATGATTGCTGACTAATATTCACTAGCCATCCTCCGCACCCTTGTTGGCCCTTGCTTTTTGTTTTTTCATTACGCCGTCAGTATTGTGCCTGGCGTGTTCTGTGTTGTTAGGTTTGTCTCGCAACCATAATATTTTCATCATTTTGAACATTATTGAACAATGCCCATGACCACGTATTTTAGAGGTTGGACTCGTACATACCAGCGTTTCTCGAGGCATACCACGAAAAGTTTTAGTGCGTGGAGAAATTTCTGAGGAGTACTTATTTATAAAACTGAAATATCTTTTACAAACCAGAAACCATATATTACACTTTTCGAATAAATTCTCTTCAAAAAGATAAGAAGAAAAAAAAAAAAAAAAAAAAAAAAAAAAAAATCTGTGCCTGTTTTAGCCATCTTACGTAAAAAGTACCTACCCACCTGTGCACCAAGAATGTTAGGTAATTGTTCTCATTAGGAATTATTTCATTATCTCTAATATCTCATTACCAAGTTTTTTAGTCTTACTTTCTTCGTTATTATCGAAATTCCACTTCTGCCGTTGATCAATTTCATAGGAATTCAGAGGGAAAGGTATTACCTACCTATGAAATTAGATTAGATCCCAAATAAACTTATTTATAATGATAAGTTATGGCATATACTCCGTTTAGCCTAAAAACTGTAGGAGCTGACCGAATCAGAAATGGACACCCAAAGTTTCTCGGTCGACACAAATCCTTGGTAATGACAGTGTCCAAAACACAATGATGTCCAGGCACAATAAAAACAGACACATACAGAAATACTTAATTTCAATCAAGCCTCCTACTAAATGAAAATTCTGAAAACAATTTTTGCAGGTACTTCTTGTTTTACCTGCGTATTTCCCGATGCTCCCCTCGATCCGGCCAATGGTGCTCCCTCGCGCTACTGCGTCACCTGTGATCTTCCTACCCGGTTAATGTCCATACTAAACGGGATTTTGAGCTAAAAATTGCTATTTCGAGGTTTTCAAGGGTGCTGAATTTAAATCTGAGGTCAAATGTATGAAATTCTAACACATGATAGATCCCCATTGCACCCAAAAGTGTGATTATTAAGAGAAGGGGAGGGCACTGAGGGTCGTATATATGGAAGGCCGGGGGCCCGGAGGGTGTGATTCATCAAACGGTGAATCATTATCAGTGAAGAATGGCCAAAACCATGGAACAGAATCAGAAAGCCACGTTTAAGAGCTGCAACTTTTTCTTGCTTCAATAGCGATGTTGTCATCCACCTCTAACTTCAACCATATGTCTATACTTCCCACGAATAAGGAAGAAAAGAAAACGTAGGTACGAAATCTACTTATTCCAGAGCCTTTCGTATCCTTGGAGATTCTGTGAAATCTAGAATAGATAGGAATAGGAAAAGAAAAAATTCAACGAATTTAACACCAAAATTGCAATCACTCAAACATCATAAGTCTAATCAATGTGTATAAGCAATGTTTAAAAACATAATACATAAATTAAAAATTACCTTATCACACACATGTGTTCGCTATATCTCTATAAAAACTTGTAGACCTTAATGTACAGACGTCCATTATTGTGCTTAGGTCGGATTCCATGCACCATTCTTTTTATTGGCCATAAATTCCTCAGTCCAACCATTCAGTTTACTTAGAAACGATTTACGAACCACATTCCGTTGCATTATGCTATGTGCATGTTAAACGAGAAAGAGGCATCAGTTATTATCAAGTGCAGTGGTATAGTAGTGAAAAGAGGGTAAAGGGATCTTGATGGAACGGATTTGTTTGAAATTGACCTTGACTGAAAGTCTGCTGGTGGTTCCAAAGTGTTGTTTTGTTGGGAGAGTACCGGTTTGATGACGTTGAGCAAGAGGGTTTGCAAGCGAGCGGTTGGGCGGCAGAGGGTGGAGGCAATGGGCGAGGGAAATGGTGAGGGGGTTAGTTGATAAAAGAGCGGCCCAACCGAAATGGGATTCTAGAGGAGATGAGGCCCTCGATTGGGGAGTTTGCTAACTGCGTCTCTCCGTCCCTGTTAAGTCCACCCAACGATCTGCCCCCACACCACCAAGGGCACTTAGTGAAAAAGCCCATGGGGAAAGATGAATTAAATTTGGAGGAATTGCCGAGGAGGAGAAAATGGGAACAGAAAAGGTTTAATTAATTTCATCAAGAGTGATACTACAATAGGTCACAGATAACTGAAGTTTTAGTTTCGTCAGAAAAATAAATCTTTGGATGAAATCATGATAGCTTAACTTAAAGTGGCAATCAACAAAGCCTAGTCCAATATACATAATTATAGGCTTACCTAAACCTTATTTGGACAGAAACCGGTAGAATAAATAAACTTGATGCAGTCTTACAGGGAAAGGAAGGATTGAAGTGTACTCATCTTCCCAACCCACACCCTTGCAGGGCACATTAGCAGAAATTGCTAGTATAGTAGTTCTTGATATGCGTAATTAGGTAGAATTATGAAGCAATTCAATAACAGTTTAGTAGGAGTAAGTAAATTACAAGTAGGTAAATCTTATACAAGACCAGATTCGTAATTCAACATTTTTATACGCGGGCAATTAATGGTTACGTGAAATAGGTTTCAACTGATTCCGAATCTTTTAAGATGTAGCGTAGAGAGTTCATACATATGAACGATACATACAAAGACGAGGCATTCTATAGCTCAAATTTCTAGAAACAATCTTATGTAAGCCCCTTTTGTAACTGACTCTATCTGAAAAGCACCTATGTCTGTGAGGTTACGGAAGGCAATACCTAAGATGGATTCGTAACTTGAGATAATATCTGAAGGAATATACCAACTGCTAATTTGTCAATCTTTTAGAGAATGTTTGTATCTGGTACACTAGAAGTTTGTACCCAACGGCTAACCAATTGATGGTTGCACTCGGGAGAGAAATTAGAACCCTTTAAACTACAAGAAGAAATATGCTATAATGTTGGAAGTGAACACGAGTCAATGTAAAATGCAAATAAATGCGATACTGCTAATAATAACAGTACGAAAATGGATATCAAGAATATAAATATATAGAAAACTATTTGGTAACGAAATCTGCTTAGCGGTTGCCGCGACCCGGAGGTATATAAGACTACCTAGCTAGGCGGTTGGTATGTCGACTAGAAATGGGCATATATCTTCGGTGCGGTAACTGTACGTATCAACTTGACTTCGCACTTGTTAAAGCTGGGGAAGAGGAATTATTTGGAAAAATACTTTTGCTATTACTTGGTTTGAATGAAAATTGTGAAGGACTGATTGGTTGACCTGTCCGCTTACTCACTCCTCCCATTGTCTTCAGGAAGGGGATACGTCCTCTTGAACACCCGAGAGAGGGAGCAACCCATCCAGGGCTATGAGGTGTCTCCTCCACTGCCCTCGCGCTGTTCTATTCCAGCCTCCCCCTGCTGTCCCTCGTCCATCGTGCCGTCCCAGCTACACTTACAACACTGATTTAAATTAGAAAGCTTCTTATAGAAATTTTCCCCAAACCCCTTCATTTTGGAGTAGGTAGTTAGACTAACATCAGATTGTACTTTTAATCACGTGGGACCATGTACCAGTATGCGTCCTGAATAAAGTTTCCAAACCACATACTACGGTAGAATATATCAGAAGGCAGGATATCCTGACCTGCTGCAGGATGTCTGAAGTGCAGGTGCGATTCGTAGGACTAGTACTACGTAAATGACCGGTAGCGTCACAGAATTGGTAATTTTTGGGGAAAATAATGCTAGGATCTTCCAAGTTGAAGGTTTCACTCAGTAAGGCAACAGTTGAATGTTATTAACATTAAAATAGTTCGTTATTTGTTTCCATTTGTTTGCTGCGCTTTGACAATTGTGTTGGATAAATTGCCGCAGCACAGTGAGCAAACAAATGGAAACAAATAACGAACTATTTGAATGTTAATGTAATTTATGTTGCCTTACTGAGTGAAACTTATAGTATATAGTCTTATTAGCAGATAATTGTTCTGCGAGTATACATTAACGTGAGATAACTCCATTCACAATCATGTTTCCTAATAGCCAAAGTAGTCGGGCATCACTTACATGGAGAATTTAAGCGAGAAAACAGTACAGGATTGAACTGAAATGGGAGTTTAGCATAATCTTGAGTCCGAACGTTGATTTGAATGACCTTTTGATATATTTTTATGTATTTAATCAATCAATTAATTGATTAATTCATTTAAATGTCAACGCTTAGTTAAATTTTTTTTTTTTTTACTTATTTAATTAATTAATTGATTTTTTATAATTTGAACACTGTAATATATATAAATATATATATATATAAATTTATAGCGTCGGTGGAATTACATTGCTTCCGGGTGGTATTATTTGATTCATTGAACTTATTTCTATCTTAATCAATAAATCGGGAACCCAGGGAAATCTACGTATATCTGGGAGCTCCCTATGTCGCAGGTATAGGAATAGGAACCCGCACAACCGAGAGGTGTTGCGTGTCGTAGTATCATATTTAACGGATCGAACTAACAGTCATCATCGTAATGCTAAGAACACTGATAACGTGATACAAGTCATCTTTAATATATATATATATATATATATATATATTATATATATATATATATATACAGTATATATATATATATATATATGTATATATATATATATATATACAGTGGAACCTGGATAATTCGAACTTCTTTAATTCGAATATTTCTCTTGGTCCCTAGCATTTTGTATTCAAACAATGCTAAAAAATCGTGGATAATTCGAATTTTATTTTGGATAATTCGAATTTTCGGCGTGCTAATAAAGGTATAAATTTTAAGCTGCGACTCAAAATAATTGTAAATTTATCGGGAAATACGTTTTAGTAACGATAGTTGGCAAAAGGTTTGAGTTAGACCAAATGCATGCAAGTCAGTGCCATCGCACAGTCTGATAACTCCCCTTCCCCTCCGGCCTACCAGCAGAAGAAGTACCGGTGCCGAGTGCAGTTGACGCCATGAATCACGTACAAGAACTTTGACGTTTTTTGAAAGCCGAATTAATGTAAGTGATTCATATAATACTTCAACTCTTTGAATGCGCTGGAATCTTTTATGCCTAATGGCCGAGAGGCTTAATTCATGGAAACTGGCCAAAATATCATCCTTTTTTAGAAAAACAATAGATTGTTTTTTATGGTTGCAGTCTAATTCAGTACCATTCGAGATGTCTTTATATTTATTTTTCAATATTCTGTTGGTCAATACAGTTTTCAATGTTACTGTATGTACTTTACTTCATACTGTAGTTTGTTAAAATATAATTTATTAAAAACTTTACTGTGTATATATATATATATATATATATATATATATATATATATATATATATATATATATATATACATATACACAGTGCTTAAACGGCCCTACGAGAGCACAATACTCTAATTGAGAAACAACATCATATTTCTTAATTTTGCATTAGTCTATATACATATTCCGAGGTACATGTACCTATATGTATAGATATAAAGAATGCATAAAAGAGGTATACATAAAAGTATATTTATAGACAGACAGCATCACACGTACCTACATAGACAGTTTTAATGAGAAAATGATTCAAGATTCAAACTTTTATTCGTAGCGGCCAGTGTTTAGACAATACAATTATTGTCAAACCAACAAAAGTAACATAAAACAGACTGTGAAATGGGCACTTGAATAATTCAAACCCCCCCCCCCCCCCCAGGAAACAACCACACACACCCACACTCAACCATGCTATTAATCCATTCACTCAGACATACAGATAACTTAACACTAAAAAAAAAAAAAAAAAAAAAAAAAAAACCAGGTGTGCTAAAGACCACACGGGAGAAGTGTAAACTTCTATGACGATTTTCTGCTAAATATAATAAATATAAAATAAATTAATAAAATAAAATGTAAATAAATTTAAAACTACGACATAAATGTTTTAAAATCGAAATTAGAACAGAGTACCCAAGTAGGTAATTTTCTGTTATGGTGCGCGTCTACAATTACTATAAGCAAGATTAACTTCTCAACCAAGTGACAACAAAACAAGCGGCATTGTTTACTATATCCATTTATAACATAAATATAAAACTACGACATGAATAGAAGAACAAGTAAGAAAGAAATGCGTGATAAATCGAGAGCTTTCCAACGAGTGGAGAACGATTTTTGTCCGTTGAAAAATAAAGAAGTTTCATTTCCCCAGCAACGGCTTGGTTGTACGTGAAAATCATAAGAAATTTTTGAAAAGTGTCTCTTATTTCAAAACAGAAACAACAGAAAAAAACATTATTTTAATAAATTTCTCCATTTGAAAATTTTTGTCTTAGAAATCGGCAAAAAACTGAAAAATTCACTTTTCTAAAAATTGTAAAAAAAGGATTCTTTATTCCTACTAACCCTTCGTCCCACGGCCGCTTAAAACTAGAAGTGACGTTTGAACCATGGCGAAGGTTTTGCTGCAAAATTAAATTTAGCGCCAGGCGTTGAATGCCGACTACAGAAAAACGATACGGTCTTTCACAGAAGGGAACTGCTATCAGAGAGTACTGCTCTCTGTGGAACTGGGGTCGCTAATAACGAAAAGCATGATTAACGCCAGTACCAAGTAAATACGAGTAAATATGTACATTAATTGGAATCCGAAGGAAAATCACAGTACTTACGTGATTATATCAACAGCAACAGCAGTTAGAGTGGGCAAACCCCATCAACTTCACATTACGATTATAATTTTTTCCTTTATGAAACCATTCAAACTGCTATGGAAACCATTGCCTCTCCCCTCCCTCTTGTTGTATTGTTTGATCACACAGGTTACACAGCGTAAGTTGTATCCGAATAACGAATACAAAATAATTGTTTGTAGCTCGTCTAAGAAATTAAACAACTAAATTGCTAGAGAATCGCAACGAAAATCAAGAATGGATCCCGTTTCGACTTCCCTTTTGTTCGATTGTTAGGAGTGAGCAATGCACTTTTCCAAAACCCATAGTTTGAACACTTTCAATAGAAAAGTGTTATACTTTTGGTTTATGATTTTCAATAATGCACCAAAAAAATTTTTGTTATTGACCAAAAAAAAAAAAAGAACGGAGTTTTATTATTTCTTTATTGAACAATCCTTCTGCGCAGTTCAGTTCTGTTCTGTAACTGCATAGGCGTAGACAACTATCGAGGAGAAATTAATTGAATTTAGTGGATTACTCAAATTTAATAGTCGTTCAGTTTTACCAGAGCTGATATCTAACTGCAATAGTACGTCATAAACTGATACCTACATTAGCTAGGCACCCACCAACTGAAAATTAACAAGATGCAATAAATCACCTACCTACCCTTCACTAGTCCAATGGTAGGCGACAAAAGTTGTCATGAACTCGATTTCGTGAAGTGAGAATAGCACTGGAATTATATCAGCTGATATGTCCGTCGTGTTTTACAAGGTGATTTTCTCTATAAATATGTTCCACCAATTCTGGGTCACTCCCGTGTTGAACATCTTTTTTCCTATTTATCCGTTACTGAGAGCGAACGGATTCACATACAGCTATCTGGGTGGTTTCATTCGCTCCTTTGAGAGTGAATGACATCTATGAATGACAACAACAAAATTACTCTTATTTCCTTGTTTGAAGGTTTAGTGTTGTTAGTTCCTTAGTTTTTGGTTGGTTTAGTTCTTTTTCTCGAACTAATAATGTTCCTGTTCATAATGTAATTTCCTCAAATTTTAAGGTCAGGTGAAAGAGGTTAGTTTGAGCATTCCTTAACAATTTCAACATAATCCTATCATTAGTAGGTACTGCTAATACGCGAATGTGTATTCCATTTTAAACGAACCTAATTTCAAAAGTTTTCTTCCGATTTTGATGAAATTTTTCCGGGAATGTGCGAGATAGGCTGTAATTGGTCCACTATTAGTTCCATACTTCTTATTATTATTTCATTTTGCGCATGCGCAAACTATATAAAATCACAGCGATTGGTATTCAACAAGGAATTTCAACACTAAAAAACTGGTGAACACTAAAGAAGTTTTATTTCCCCAGCAACGGCTTGGTTGTACGTGAAAATCATAAGAAAGACAAAGCAGCTTGAAATGCTTGCATACGAGTCTGCAACACATTGGGACATTTTCATGTGTGTTTTCTTATTGTATTTATTACTAGGCAGATCTCACCCGTGCATTGCACGGCGCACAGTGGGCTGAAATGGCATATTTTGTTCAAAAACCTGATATCGAGGTAATCTGTCAAAATTGAAATGCATTCCCATGGTTTTTTCATTTTTTGAATCGAATAATACTAGTTTCCGAACAATGCGCACAGTCGTTTCCAAGATATTTCAGTTTTGAGGCAATTTCAGCGAAATAATCAACTGAAAACAAAGGCAAATGAAAAGTGTCATGTGTGAAAATCAAAGTATTACTTGTAAGTCACTCATTCCGTTTTTCCGGTTTCGAAAACATGATACTGTATTCATCAATTAATATTAGTTTATTTATTTAATTATTGTTGTTGCTGTCTTAATTGAGAAGGGTAAATGAGAGAAACGTTGAAACGGGAACACATCCTTTCATATTGCTGTATTTTGTCAATAGTATAACAAATGGAGCGTGGTAAAATAACAATAAAATATTTAAAAAAAAACGAAAATTATGCTTCTTTTAAAATAAAAATTAGCCGACACTCGAAAAAAATCAACTTTCTAAAATTAAAGAACAAAATATTTTTCTTAAAAACATTTCTTTTTTTTACAATTTCAATCCCAATGCAGTATTACTGAGCGGAAGCTGTTTCTTCATTGGTATTGGCCTCATACTTGTAATTAGGGGATCTGATGAGATCGTAATAGAGTGCAAGACATCTTCATTCGTTGCCTCTCTTGATCGCTTCCTTGAATTGTAAGCTCTGAAATACTTATAATCTTAATTTCGGCACTCTTGTGCTTCTTCTGAGAGAGATCCAATGGGCAAAACAGCATTATCGTTGATTTCAGCTCCGTGAAAGAGAATTTTATGTACAGTGGCAGGTATGCAGTACCAGGGATACAGTACACAGATCATTAGCTAGTTGAGCGGTTTCATGTGCGTACTGACGGAACTTGACAGTATCCGTGGGTAATTGACAACAAATTACTTGTAAAATTGTTGCAAATCTTTCGATTAAACGTTCGTCTATGGTTTGTTTACTCTTAAATGAACTGTGAAAAGAGTCGGCGGAAGTCGGCGATGAAACTGATGGAGAATGCACTTTAATACCTCACCTTTCTTAATATTTCACTGTCTCAATAAATGCCGGTAACACTTTTTTTCCGGCCCTTCTCATTAATAAAAATACGTGATTTTTCAGCTTAAATTACGAAAACTGTAAATTTCTCGTATGATTAATATTTTAAAAATATATATAACCCCCATTAACCGTTTAATAATAATTTAATTTAATAGTAACCTAATTATTAAAATATTTAATACACCATATCATGATCATAGGTATAGGTATCATAGGTACCCTACTGACATGACGCAGTCGTGCGAAACTGCCTGAAAAAAATACCACTATTAACCTAAGTCGTTGGAATATTTGAAAATCTACTACGTACAACTAATCACTAGGTATCTAGCTATGAAAAAATAACAAACCCAGCTGGATTGAAAAAAATCTTTTTTGGGGGTTTTTGAACAGTTCAGCCCACTGTGCGGCGGGGCGTACAAATCAATTAAATGGGCCATAAGAGAAACCGCCCACCCGTGGGTACTTCATTGAATTCGCGATCGTGTTGACTCATTGTTCCGACACCCGTGGGTACTTCATTGAATTCGAGCCAGGCTACATCACCTACCCCCCTGCAGACTCGTATGCAAGCTCTAAGAGCCACTCAGCTGATCCGGACCCTGGGCATCGTCACGTAAATGTGCTAAAGAGACTACATACGAAATTACAGCTTCCTAGAGTGTAAAACATAGAAATTAGCTTCAAAAGCCACTCATCTGATCCGGACCCTGGGCATCGTCAAGTCAATGTCCTAAAGAGGCTACATAAGAAATTACAGCTTCCTAGAGTGTAAAGCATAGAAATTACCTATTAAAATGATTTAACCACCGCTTCACAAATCAAACCGTTCTCGCAATATTTGGATCACCTGCTATGAATCAAATCATCGAAACACCAGCTCAATGAAATCATCAGAAATTCACAAGCGGTGGCAATCATGTTCACAATATCAATTATTGAGAATGATCACCTGAGTGTACACAATTATTCAAATAACCTTGCTCATAACTCAGCTTGTTGGCCACGCACTTCGCAGTAGTAAACATAATATGGTTGGATAAATCGAGAGCTTTCGAACGAATGGTCAACGAATTTTTTGGGATGAAAAACGACGAAGTACCATTTCCCTAGCAACGACTCGGTTGTAAGCGGAAATCGTCAAAATATTTACGTTACGTTACGTGACAGTTTTTAGTGCAATGTGCCAGGGCAAAGACATAAAAATGTCAAAAAAAACAACGTGACGGTAAAATCGTATTCACACCCCGCTAAATTTTTCAACGAGGTGTGCCTATAGAAGTTTACACTTCATATAAAATATATATATATATATATATATATATATATATATATATATATATATATATATAGGTATATATATATATTGCTACGCAATTCTTAGGCCGACCCCCAATAATTTTTTTTGTAACGTCCGGGACGAAATTAAAGATGATCTTCACGTACAACCGAGTAGTTGAGTAGTTGCTATAGATTGTGTCCCATTTTAAGTGTTTTTCACGTAAAACCCAGCCGTTGTTAGGGGAATGAAACTTCCGCAGTTTTCATCGCACAAAAATCGTTCGCCACTCGTTGGAAAGCGCTTGATTTATGTGATAAATGTTCACATTTCAAGCTACCAATTTCACTTTCCTTACGTACTTGGCTACAATCCAAAACTAAGTTGATTCAGGTTAAGAATTGCATAGCAAATTATCCTCGTTTTCTACGCAGTAGAAAAGAGAAAAGATCCGGCGAGGCGCGAAGCGCCGAGTATAGATTAGGGGGGTCCAGGGGGGCGAAGCCCCCCGGCGATGCGCGAAGCTCCGAGTATATATATATATATATATATATATATACACATATATATATTTATATATATATATATATATATATATATATATATATATATATACATATATATACATATATATACTAGAACTTTAGAACTTTTAATAAATAAAATATATACATATATATATTTATATAACTAGAACTTTAGAACTTTTAATAAATGAAATATCACGGATACGGAAGTAGTCAGAGAACTCATTATAAAAAATTCCTCCGCTACTCAAATAAGTACCTATTCAAAATAAAACAATATATAAACATGCACAATGAAGTCAAAAATAGAATAAATTGAAAGAATTAAATAAATGCTTTACTAAATTGACCACTTAATTTCAAAAAAATCACCAACACAATATAGCTCCGAATGCAAAAGATGCTGTCTCACTATGCGGTTAAACTGCGTTAAAGGGAGAGCACGAACTTATGTTGGAAGTATATTAAAAAGTCTTAAGCCAATTTGATTAGGATAACAACTCTAGGTGACGGCGAGGCGTGTAAATGGGATGACGATGTCGTCCTTCGATCTTGTATTATATGCATGCATGCTGGATACAGTGGTTAGGTTCGATAATGTTGATTTTATGATTTTTAAAGTTGCAAAAACAAGTACTTGGCAGAGTGAGAATGTTGGGGCGAGTAAATCGAATAAGATCGATTCAAATAGCATATGTCTAGCCTACTCTTGCCTGCCAAAGTCGCTTTGGTCAAACGGTGCTCTCTCTAGTCTAGACTCATTTAGATTGGACTGAGTTCTATCTAAATCCACAAAAAAGAACTAATCATGCAGCTAGACTGAAGAGCGAATTTTAGTAATTTTAGCGTAATATTTATGTCAAGTTTTTTTGAAATTGTGTACCTTGTGAAATTGTTTCTTGTGAAAAAACAAGTACTTGGCAGAGTGAGAATGTTGAGGCGAGTAAATCGAATAAGATCGATTCAAATAGCATAAGTCTAGCCTACTCTTGCCTGCCAAAGTCGCTTTGGTCAAACGGTGCTCTCTCTAGTCTAGACTCATTTAGATTGGACTGAGTTCTATCTAAATCCACAAAAAAGAACTAATCATGCAGCTAGACTGAAGAGCGAATTTTCGTAATTTTAGCGTAATATTTATGTCAAGTTTTTTTGAAGTTGTGTACCTTGTGAAATTGTTTCTTAGCCCTTGTTACATTACACACACAGGTACTTTTTTGGGAAAAAAAGTTCTAAATAATATTCACTTATACCTACAGAAATGTTTTGGATTTTCACAAATTTTGTAATTATTATTATTTTTTATTTTCAGCACAGTTTAATGAACTTTGCGTATTTTATTATTAAAATGTGATAATTGAAATTGAGGATCAGCATCGTCAAGTGCAGATGAGTGGAAATGAGAATATAGCTGAATAGATCTCTTGAATCACCTAAATCGAAAATGGAGGTATAGAATCAAATGTGTCAAGAAGGGACTCAACGGTCAACTAAATTGAATATCTACTGTGCTCTTCTATTATAGGAGTTGAAGAAAAAAAAAAAATGAATTAGTTATGGAAATAATCTACTGTTATAGCTTAGATCGATGTGATGGTTAGTCTAACACTAGCATTGAAACAGTGGTTGTAATCAAGAGAGTATTGAGAAAGTTCAGTAATCCGAAAGCTGATGGTATAGTCTCAGCAACAGACAGGTGTTTGGGGAGAGCTTTGCAATCAATTACACTACCCTTGGCATATTCTCTGCATACCAATTTCCCGTTGGCAATGTCTATCCCAGTCAGTTAATTGATGAAGAGATGCAACATAAGCCCTCCAGTCAATTTGATACGTAGCTGAGTGCGAACATTGTTTCGTATGGTAATGGATTTCGGAACGGTGCGGTCTCCTTGTTGGGTTACAAAATTATAACGAAAGTTGACCCAAGAAAATTTTTCTTGATTCGGAACTCTGCAGAAAAACATTGTACCGAACAGCTAAAATAGTATAAGGGTCTTGAGTTTTGGTTGGATCATAAGATCAAGAAAAATAATTATTGAAGTGAGAAAGGAGAAGGTTTCTTTTTCTTCAGTAATTACTACAGCGCATTCAAATATTCAACAAATCAATCAGACTTTAAAAAGTTAACATAAATTCAAACATCTGAAATTCCTAATCCCTTCCAAATATTACCTACATGAAAACATTTAAAGATACTGTGTTCTTGTAAAAGTAAACAAGTAAATCATTTCTGCATTATGGAAATTTTTGCAAAAAAGTGTTAATCTTATTAGCGAATTTTCGTAGACAACAAAGCTACTGCAATGAGTCAAAAATTTCAAAATTAAATTTTTCTGATTTTTTTTTCGTGGAAACCCGTTTTGAAGCATTCTTAAACGATTCCCTAATTTTTCGCTTTTTTAATGCATAAATCACAAAAATATTCATTTATACTCCTATATGAATATGTGTCATTCCAGTCGATTACTCTCCTTAGGATTGTGATGACAAATCCGGTCTCTCGCCTAAACATCAAGCATTTCAGAAATTAAAGATGAGTTCGTTGGGCTGCACTTCTTGAGCACAGTAAATTGAACATATAAAAAATATTTGAAAAAAAAGACAAAATACGCAGCTATATTATTATATATATTGCAGAATATTATCAAACGACGTTTATCAACTACGAATAAGAACATTAAAAAATGTACGCCCAAGATTATGGTCCAAAAGTTCTATAATTTAAGTATTATGTGCTAAAAATTGAATAGAATAAAGTGTCAGCCATGTTGCCTGATGGTATGCGAATTTTCGTAAATTATTGTACCTGTATTATGTCACATTGTTATGGAATTTGAGAACATTGAGTGCAAAGCAATTGTTAACTACCAGTTTAATGACAAATAAACTTGTTCAAAATAATGCTTTGCGAGACCAAAAATATTGTAGAATTTTAGCTATTTTTGGTAGTTTTTATCGATTTATCAGCAAAAATTAATTAAATATGAATAAATTTTTCATTAGACATTTGTACCAGAAATTTTATTGATCTAGTTCTTTGTTCTACTTTTTTTTGACAAAAATTCTGTAGAAAGATATTCTGTTCCTTGGTCGATTACAAAGCGTTACAAGAAGTTATTGAAATTAATAAACAAACAGTGTTAAACTCCCAGATTCGTTTCAAAATGCCTCCAAACGGATTTCAATTAACACATTTTTTGAAAAATTTGATTTTAAAATATTAGGAGCCATTGAATTAGCTTCGTTATTTAAGAAAATTGGCTAAAACTGCAAAAATGCTTAAAATCAAAAATATTTATTTGGATAGCAGATCATTATTGAAAACAAGTTTTTTGCTATGAATTGATGGTTAACCATTTGTTTGCTCTCAAAGTTCCCCAATTTCGAAGAAGTGTAACATAAAATTACGAAAATTTGCTTGTTCGATCATGCTGCATGACTGGGACTTTTCTACAAGAAACATATACGGTAGCCACGGACCATATATTAGTCCAACAACATTCAAACATAATCAATGATAGTGTTACGATACTGCGTTATGATAGTAGCACAGAATTTTGCGAATTTTCGTAACAAATGAAGCTATTGCAATGGCTCAAAAAAATTTAAAATCAAACTTTTTGAAAAATGTCTTCATTGAAATCCGTTATGAGGCATTCTGAAACGATTCCTGAAGTTTAAGCTTTTTCATATGTAAATATATACTTGTATGTCATTCCAGACGATAACTCACCTAAGGATTGAGATAACAATTCCGTTCTTGCACCAAAAAATCAAGTATTCCAAACGAAAGGATGAGTTCCTTGGACAACAGCAATTTTTGAGCACATTAAACTGGTCAAAATTCAAAAAATGTACAAAAAAAAAAAAAATCACTAAAATGGCTAAAATCGGCCAAAAATTGTTAAATTTATAATTTGTAGCAGAGTTTCATTTAAAACAAAATTTTCAACGATTACCTAGGGCATTGAAAGATTTTGCACAAAATTATGCTGAAAAACGTACTCAAATTTCAATAATAATTGCTGAAAATTTTATAAAAACTGCAAAAAAATCTAAAAATCTAAAATCTTTTTCGAATCGCAAAATTTAATTTATTATGAGCTTTTCATTGCCATAAAATTCGGTTCTAACAATTTCCTCGTGCTCAAATTACTCAAATTTCAAAACCATTCACCATATTATATACGATAGGAAATTTAGAAAATTCGCTCATAAGATCATGCTGCATGACTGGAACTTTTCTGTTGCTTTTCACTTACAACCAGTCCCTACTGTGGAAATATTATTTCTTAATAATTAATCTTGAGTTAATCTTCAACAGCTGCAATGGTCCCTCTACTCCAAAAAATTGCCTATTATACAGGGTGATTCCCTCGCAAATGCAAAAAAAAATTTGGGTGAAACTACATCAAAAATGGAGTAAAATGCCACCAACTGCATATTTTTATCTCAATCTGTTCTCGAGATATGATTTTTTAAAGGTTTTTTCAGTAAAACCGTGTTTTTTTCCTTTTAAACTCAAATTTCTCCACTTTACTTCATTTAATTTTAACTTTTGACCACATTTTCGAAATTAGCATTAAATTTACTATAAGAATAGTGTACTTGGGTTCTTAAAAAGTACCATCCAAAGGCCCGCGCATCAGCTCAAACATTGACGATTTTGAAAAAAGAATATTTCTGAAAATCTTTAAAACTTTACTACTCTTCCAAAACGAATCCTGGGAACTGGCGAATCTCATGAAAACTGCTTCGTCTAATACTCTTTCCAACGGTATATTCAAGTTTACTTTTATTTAGTTATTTAGTGGAGAAAATTATGTTTTAATGTTAAAACATGTGGGTTTTTCAATGAAATATTGTTGGTTTTCTCGAAAGATGACCCTCCATGAACCTACGAGTATGGGGTCGGTTTCTATGTATTTTTTCACGCTGTATCGAATGGTAACATTTGTAGGTCTCTCCAACTCCGTTGAAACCGAGTTTTACACTTAAAATCGCAAATGTTTAGTTTGTTTGTTACGATTAAATGTATGTGTGTTATGGGGTAAAACTAGTTAATTAAAGTGTAAAACTCGATTATAACGTAGTTGAGAGATCTGCGAGAAATTCCATTCGATCCAGCGAGAAAAAATACATAGAAACCGACCCCATACTCATTGGTTCATGGAGGGTCATCTTTCGAGAAAACCAACAATTTCATTGAAAAACCCACATTTTTTAACATTAAAACATAATTTTCTCCCCTAAATAACAAGATAAAAGTAAAATTGATTATACCGTTGGAAAGAGTATTAGACGAAGCAGTTTTCATTAGATTTGCCAGTTTCCAGGATTCTTTTTAAAAGAGTAGTAAAGTTTTAAAGATTTTCAGAAATATCATTTTTTCAAAATCGTCAATGTTTGAGCTGATGTGAGGGTCTTTGGATGGTACTTTTTAAGAACCCAAGTACACTATTCTTATAGTAAATTTAATGCTGATACCGAAAATGAGGTTGAAAGGTGAAATTAAATGAGGCAAAGTGGAGAAATCCGAGTTTAAAATGAAAAAACACGGTATTCCTGAAAAAAACCTTTAAAAAATCATATCTTGGGTACGGATTGAGATTAAAATATGCGGTTGGCGGCATTTTACTCCATTTTTAATTTAGTTTCACACAAATTGTTTTTGCATATGCGAGGGAATCACCCTGTATTAGCAGATTCGTATAGTCAGCATTGAAAGAAATTTCAATCTCTTTTAACCTTTGATGCTGGAGTTTGAAATGGAGCCATTTTCTGAAACGCTAAGAAGAAAGTGACAGTGTTCTACCAACCCAATCAGCCGAATGAGCTTTGAATAAGATCCGTTTTTTAAATAATTTCAGCTGTTAGACTTCAAGTAGACCTTTCTGAGGGTATAGGGGGGTGTTAATGCCCCCCTTGCGCGGAGAGGAACATATCAATCTAAGATAGACAACAGAAATCCAAGAAGATAAAACATTGGGAAATTTTCCAAACGGATTCTGGACCGGTGACCATTGACGATACGATGGAAGAGGAGAATGGAATGGATTTTTAGTACTAATGCAGGTTCACTCCCACATTTGACCCCAAGTCCGTGGAACTGAACGAAGTCCGTTGGTACGTAATATAAATTTATCTGTAATCTACACGAGCCATTCGTACTGTTATTAACTGTAATATGGATCTGAAAACTACAGAGTACGAGTTGGTGTAATTGACTCACCAAGAAATACTTCGGAGAGTCTTGAACTGCTCTCGCATCTTGGCGTCCCCGTCTCCTTTGAAGCCTTTCATCATTTTAACTAAATAGCGAATGCCCATCACTAATTATGCAAATTCGACTGAACCCAAATGGGAAACGATTAGTTGCAACGATTTACAAGCAAAATTCACTTGTCAAGTAAGCCTGGAACGGCCAAAAATCTTAGTATGTTGCCAAAAGTGGTTCGGCTGGTGACCTTGGTAATCCAAGGAGTGAAATCTGTAATAAGACATTCGCAGTGTTCCATGAGGGTAGAATCGGCCGTTAAACTACGAATAGAGAATTAGGGTCGTACGTGTCAAGCTTGATTTGCAATGGTTGAGTGAATACGAATTCGCTGGTGTGGTGGAAACTCGGTGTTATGTCTTGATTCAATTTAGTATTGGAATCTCTGTGTTATGTCTTGATTCAAGTTAGTATTGAGCGTAAAGGATTGATTCGATTCTGAAACGCCTCCTCATCACTTTGGATGTGATGAGGCTTCGGAAATCGAGTGACAACATGTGCTCAACCGCACCATTGTCTAAATCACATAGCACCCCACCGCAACAGACGGCCCTCTCTGTTTAGAGATACAGCGGTTAGGTATATGCAGAGGTTACCGTTAGGGATGTAGGAGCAGCGACTTAATAGATTAACACAGTTGACTGCTCATCATATTACCAAACAGATGGGGGCGTACCAAAAAGATTCCGTCGAGGAAAACGTAAATAATACAGGAACGATAAATAAAGAGTTTGAAATAATTTATTTGAGTAATAATGGTTTGTATAATACTTGTATTAGTTGAGTTTTGTCTCTATTGCAAATTTCCCTTCACGAACTGTTGTACCCTCGGTTATGGTGAATTTATAAGGTGGTGGCTGCAGGGATGGCTAAGGTTAGGGGTTAGGGGTGGGATGGATGAGGGGAGTGGAGAGTGTAATTAACTCGGATCCAAGTTAGCGAACCCTGTGGCTCTCTAGGTCTCATTATGTCCTTGTCTTTGGCCCCTCGTGTATAAATCTTTTTACACCGGAGATGAGCCATCAAATACTTGTTGCCATCGTAAATACCCTTCCTCTTGAAAATTTTCATTTGGTCTCATCAACCATCTCAATGATATGTGACTCTTTGGTGGTTTACAAACGAAAGTCCAAGTGTGGTAATCAGAATGTCAGTTTTCAATTTGTGGGCAGCTAATAATAAAGTGTAGTTCTAAAATAATACTGGACCCGAGTATAGGTATGTGATTCAGAACTTTGTCTGGAAAATCGTATTTGCAGGATTGCCTGGGACTGGTCCCAGAATTTCATGATAGCAAAAAATGGTGCTCATCACCATGAATGGGATCTGAATCTGGGCAGTATGCCACAGGGGCGCTACGATCGGTTAGAAGCTGCGATTCAGAAATAGATGGTGTGATCTTTTCCAGCCTCTGTATATATATATGTCTATGCTCTAAATTTACATTATGCCGTTGATTGGGAACTGACAGTAGAATGACTTAAATTTATTTATGATACTGTCATCAGTTCAATTTACTTGAAGATTACAATAACGTTTACATTAATCAGTACAAGTTCTGTTCGAGGTGTAAATCATTATATTCGGGTACCTAGGTAAGTTCTAGATAGTGGCGACACTGGAATGGGATTGAATCCGTGCTGGAGCAAAAGAACAATATTCACTATGGATGTTGATATCGGAGAAAATATCGATAAGTTGACTATAGCTCTAAACGGTTGACGGACGGACATTTTTAAAATTAGATTTTTGAAACGTAAACCAACCAATTTTGGGGGAAGGGGGGGGGGGGGGTTATTTTTTTCTTGGTCGATAAGTTTCGTTATTGAAAACAATAAAACAAAAAGGATTTCAAACTTTAAAATAAGCCTGTTGAATTATTATTTTTTTAAAATGAATAAATTGAAATGCATTCCTTTTTCGTTCAGACGAAATGGTGTAGTACCTAACTTGGGTCACATACTATGTCATAAACTTGATTGTAGCTAAGTTAAAAAATACCCCTGTACAAAAATCTCTCAGGTATCGAAAATTAGATAGGTATTTGGGTGTCATCATGGACGAATGGTTCACCTCATATACCAATAACAGTACAGCGCCTCAAAAAATTGATCCCTATTGTTCTGAAGGTGAGAAATTTCTTGGACAGACCTACGGCTTTCGATGCTGCCTTCTAGGGTTCTGCGTATGGAAAGCATTTGTCACGAATTTATATAACCCAAAAATTATTGATTAAACTATTATTCGAAGAAGGGAAACGTTTCTCTTCTGAAGAACTCTTCAAAATATTCCAAGTATTGCCAATACAGGACAAGATAGGGTATAATAGGCAAGAATCCAGTCATTCTCATCAATAAATTAATACTTTGGATCCATATGTTTTCATTTAGTGCCAAATAAAACTAGGTTCGTTTAATCATTGGTTTCAAGTAGGCAAGAGAATCAGAAAAACCTCAATGGGTCTGGATGTAACAACGTTCAGAGCTATCACATCATTTTTATTTATCTTCTAACCAGTGATTAAAGTCCCATTTTTTTACTAAAATACAGGTGACGAGGATCTTGTGAATTTTGTGACATCTTCTTTTGTGAAAACACCTCAGTAATAAAACTTCACGATCAATTATCCAAGCAATTATAGGGCATCTTACTTTCCCAATGAATATTCCTCTGGGATCTGAGGGGGAGGGGGGGGGGGAGGGGGGCATTCAAAAGACACGTGTGCGGATGTGCCATTTTTCAGCTCAACGCGTTTACCCTACCAATCACCCTCCTATATTATTCATAAAGGTAGCGCTACTTGCTATTTGGATGAGCAAGTGACGCGAGCGGGCTTTACTATTAGGTATATTCTTATTTTTAGATCATGGAAATCAATACCAATGTCGCTAATGTATGGAACGCAATGAATTCGTTTTCCAGTAGTCACTGAACTATTAGACACCCTTACTTTTGGGTGTGTAGTGGATATCTTTTGGTCACCCTTTTATTGCCCGTTCCTCGAATGCTTTATCTTCGTCTGGTGAAAGCATTCTAATATTCGTTCGTAACAGCAGTGGTATGAAGGAGGGTACGGTTCCCTCTTTGTTGCAAAGCCCACACGCTGAGAAACCGTGGGGCACATACGGGCTCAAAGAAGCTCAAGGATTCCATTTCACAAGGGTCGTCTTGTTACTTCGCGTTGAAGTCAGTTCGCCGATGAGGGGTTGAGGATTCAATCTCGGTGTCTTTTTTCCCTTTTTAAAGAAAGTGCCTCTTGACTTCTATCAGAAATAGCGGGGCTTGCAGCTCAAAGAGACCGAAAACTCGTGTTTATTTGAAATATCTAATAAGTAGGTACAACCAAAACTCAGTATACAACGTTACAGTTAATAAAGTGCAGTTCATTGGAATACTAAGGTTTATTGCTAAGGGTAGGTTTATTACTAATCAGTAAGTATATAGCGATGGCTACTCACTTATTCAGGGACGATCCCAATGAGGACCTCGATAAATCGTTGCCTCTGATCGAGAAGTTCCTAAGCGGATTTCGACTGGTCCGTTACAAATGAATGATTATCAACAGTAATTGAAAATTCGCTCTAAACCCCCCGCTCCACCATCTAACAGTGTCGGTCCGTCGTACCTAATACGCTACATTTTCTAGGTCCTCTGCAACGAAAATACCGAAAGCTAGGCGACGTGCTCGAATTAATCCCTTTAAGCGGCAAAGTTAATACCACGCTCTTAGCCTAAATATGGAATGAGTATTCATTAGTACCTATTAATTATTATCATTATTCTTATGTGTAAATTGTGATGAATAAACTCTTGTAAATGATGATAATAGGTTATAGTAATAGGCTCCTAAAGCGAACGTGATTCGGATCAAAGGTTCGCTAGGAAATGCACAATCCTTTGTGTTCAAAGTTCAATAACCTTAATTGATTTTTCCGATGGTGAATACCAAAGTGATATAATACTACTTACTGGGGAAAAACAAAAACAAATTCGATGCATTGCGCCTCGCAAAAAGGTTTGCCCTTACACCCAGGACACACCGATTTTACGCTTTTTAGTAAATATTGACAAGAAAAACGCTCTATTTCAAAGTTCAGGCTGATAAGTTCGCCTCCATACTTTGTAATTGTTTTCTACGTGTTTCAGAAGTGCTCCATTTCAAATGCCTTCACCGTAGGTCGATTAGGAAAGACATTAGTCAAAGATCAGCTGATCAGAGCCCATCTATACATAGACAAACCGATATCGGGGATCTATCTGAGCATCGTCAGTTGATTAGGAAGAAAATTAGACTCACGGATCCCATCTTCGTAAAACATTTGCGTAAGTAACGCAATTCAGTGTAGGTCGGGCGAAACAATGACTTTGTCATCAATATGCATATATAGATGCTTGCACCTATCATCTTCTATCTATAAAATCTTATCATCTATATTTTCGGATTTTACGCATCTTGAAACGTGAACCATCAAATTTTGAGGGGTGGGAGGTAAATTTTTTTCTTGGTCGATATTGAAAATAATAATAAACCAAAATTGGTTAACAACAGCTGGCTGTATAATGATGAATTTTTCTTCAATATCAAGGTTAAAGGGGCATAAAGTGATTTAGGCAGCGAGGTTTTTATATTGTACACCAGTGATATACATACAATGTAGACCATGGATTCCCAAACTAGGGGGCGCCCCCCCCCCCCCTGGGGGGCGTGAAGACGGGTTAGGGGGGGTTTGAGACCATTCAACCATTCTTTGGGGCAACATCGAGCCAACTCTAGGAGCGAGCTCGTTTTTGCCCCAAACTATCATATAATATATCATCCTTGGGGCAGACAGCAGGAAAAAATTATCTCAAATACCACTGTCCGACAATACAGTGAAACGTCGTATTGATGATATGGCTGAATACATGAAAAACCAGGTAGTCGATGGAATAAAACTATCACCATTTTTTGCCATCCAGCTAGACGAGAGTACAGACGTTGCTCAATATTCTCAGTTAGTTGTATATGTTCGATATGTTGAAAATGAAACAGTAAAAGACGAGCTACTCTTTCCAACAGAGCTGGAGACCACTACAAAAGCTGTTGATGTGATGAAAGCTGTGTCTGATTTTCAATGGACAATCATGGACTCTCCTGGCAAAAACTAATGGGCGTATGCACTGATGGCGCCCCTCCAATGCCTAGTTTTCGCTCAGGCTTCGTGCAGTTAGTCAGAGAAAAAAACGCTGATGTGACTGGGATTCATTGCTTTATACACCGACAAGCCTTGGCAGCCAAAACTCTTCCAAACGACCTCAATGCCGTCTTAAAATTATGTATTAAAATAGTGAACTACATAAAAAACAGTGCACTAAATACCCGACTGTTAAAAATTCTTTGTGAAGATTTAGGAACTGACCACAAAACACTGCTATTTCATACAGAAGTACGCTGGCTCTCAAAAGAAAACATGTTGGCAAGACTACTTGAGCTCCGAGATGAAGTAACTTCGTTCTTGGAAAACCAGAAGCAAAATGAGCTAAGCATGAATTTCAGCAAACCTAGTTCTCAAGTAATGTTGGCATATTTGTCAGACTTCCTTGATTCGTAAACATCCTTAACTTAAAACTGCAGGGTGGAAACTCAAATATCATAACTCATCGTGATGACTCAAGATGTAATGTTGAGAAGCTACAACTTTGGAGACGATAAGTATCAGGAAACCCCTGCAACATTTCAAATTTCCCAAAACTAGTATCATCTCCGAAGAAACACGCTTCAAGAAGGTTTTTGAAGGATAAAACTTGTCAAAACAAGTGTAAAACCATTTGGAGACGCTCACTGATGAATTCGGGAAATACTTCCCTAACACTGCTGACGAACATATTTACAGACTTTCAACAGATCCTTTCCATGTCAACGTTGAACATGTTCCAGAACCCCTGCAAGAAGAATTTTTGGAAATAAAAAATGATTCTTCTGCCAAATATGACTTCGAAAAAATGGAAAGGTCAACATTTTGGATCAAATACTTCCAAGTGTATCCCAGAGTGTCACAGGAAGCTCTTCGGTTATTTTTGCCTTTTTCAAACACTTACTTGTGTGAAAGCATTCTCAACACTCGTATCAATAAAAACAAAGAATCGGAACAAACTTGATGTTGCTAGTGACGTACGTTGTGCCCTTGCCAAAACTTCACCAAGAATACCAGCGCTAGTAAAGAAAATGCAAGCCCATCCATCTCATTAAGATTAACTTATTTTTATCTTAAAGGATTCTTCATAAAAGCTACGTGTTATCAAATCGTATTTTGTATAAAAAGCAAATAAAAAATTGTTTTCAGTGTAAAACTTGCATTTTTTTCACATCCATTCATTAGTTACTAGCCGCTCCGGCTCGCTACGCTCGCCTCCACGTCCAGCCGGGGGGCAAGCCCCCCGGACCCCCCATTCAATTGCTCGCTTCGCTCGCAAAGTGTGGCATGTAGGAAATATTGCTCGCTTCGCTCGCAAAGTGTGGCATGTAGGGAATGTTGCTCGCTTCGCTCACAAACGATAGTTCCCTAAGGGTAGGTTTAACTTCTGTAAGGGATGCTGCTCGCTTCGCTCGCTTGAGGAAGTTATACTGCCCACCCAACTTGGCAGACGTTTTTTTCTGTTGGAAATTCTTACAAACAAATTAAATCTTATGAAACTACGTGGAACCACAAAAAGTTTATTCGGGGATGTTGCTCGCTTCGCTCGCAAGGTATTGCTGTATATTTGTAGGGAAAAATCCGAATTTATTCTGTTGACGTGGCTCTCGCTTAGCTCGCAAGGTATACCTGTATACCCTTCAAGACGTAAGTGCTTGTACCTGCTCGCAACCCGTTCCCGTCAGGTGCAAGCCCCGCCTCATCGAACCCCTGACTTCGTAGAGCCCTCTCGCTTCCAGGGCCCAATTAATTTCTCATATTAAACGGTTCCCCTCGCTTCTGCTCGCATTTCGACCGACTTCACGTCACTTTTTTCGATATCCGATTTCGGATTCAGATTCGGCGGGATCAAACCTTTATTTCGCCCGCGAAAACCGTTCCGAAAAACGTACCTTTACGGGGTATATTTTAATGGGAAAAAACGTAGTTTTTCGTCGGACTTTTTGAGAAAACGGGTCCGTACTCTCGCATTTTTTTTACGCATTTCCCGATACTTTTTTCGCGATCCGATCACGCCGTCGTCTTCCTCGTTCAAAAACCTACGAAATCGGTATTTTTCCGGAATTTTCAACGGCCGTTTGGAGGGGTAGAGGAAGCGGGGAAGTCCAAAAAGCGCACATTAATTCTTACTTCGACCCCCCTCCCGCCCTACGGCCCATGGTTCGGGTGGGATTAGACAATTTTAAATTCGCTTATACACCCTATCGGAAAATCCCAAGAACATCCCCCCACTCGTAGACTCCCCCCACTCAGCCGTTTGGCCGTGCATAGCACGGACAAACAGACAAACAAACGGACGGAGTTTCATTCTTATAAATAGTACTAGCCGCTCCGGCTCTCTACGCTCGCCTCCACGTCCAGCGTAGCGTGGCATGTAGGGAATATTGCTCGCTTCGCTCGCAAAGTGTGGCATGTAGGGAATGTTGCTCGCTTCGCTCGCAAAGTGTGGCATGTAGGAAATGTTGCTCACTTCGCTCGCAAAGTGTGGCTGTATACATGCGATGTATTGCAATTGAAACGTGTAGGGGATGTTGCTCACTTTGCTTGCAAACGGTAGATCTCTAACGGTAGTTTTAACTTCTGTAGGGGATGTTGCTCGCTCCACTCGCTTGAGGAAGTTATACTGCCCACCCAACTTGGCAGACGTTTTTTTCTGTTGGAAATTCTTACAAACAAATTAAATCTTATAAAACTACGTGGAACCACGAAAAGTTTATTCGGGGATGTTGCTCGCTTCACTCGCAAGGTATACCTGTAGATCCTTGAGGAAGTTATACTGCCCACCCAACTTGGCAGACGTTTTTTTCAGTTGGGAATTCTTACAAACAAATTAAATCTTATAAAACTACGTGGAACCACGAAAAGTTTATTCGGGGATGTTGCTCGCTTCGCTCGCAAGGTATTGCTGTATATTTGTAGGAAAAAATCCGAATTTATTCTGTTGAAATGGCTCTCGCTTCGCTCGCAAGGTACCTCTATGTGTACCTGCTCGCAACACCCAAACACCGAAACCTGTACCTGAGTTATCGAACCCCAAACACGTCTGTCTTCCTAGAGCCTTCTCGCGTCCACAGCACATATAATTTCTCATTTTAATAGCTTAGTCTCGCTTCCCCTCGCAATTCGACCGACTTAAGGTCACTTTTTTCGATATCCGATTTCGGATTCAGATTCGGCGGGATCAAACCTTTATTTCGCCCGTGAAAACCGTTCCGAAAAACGTACCTTTACGGGGTATATTTTAATGGGAAAAAACGTAGTTTTTCGTCGGACTTTTCGAGAAAACGGGTCCGTACTCTCGCATTTTTTTTACGCATTTTCCGATACTTTTTTCGCGATCCGATCATGCCGTCGTCTTCCTCGTTCAAAAACCTACGAAATCGGTATTTTTCCGGAATTTTCAACGTCCGTTTGGAGGGGTAGAGGAAGCGGGGAAGTCCAAAAAGCGCACATTAATTCTTACTTCGACCCCCCTCCCGCCCTATGGCCCATGGTTCGGGTGGGATTAGACAATTTTAAATTCGCTTATACACCCTATCGGAAAATCCCAAGAAGATCCCCCCACTCGTAGATCCGGCCCACTCAGCCGTTTGGCCGTGCATAGACACGACAAACAAACGGACAAACGGACGGAGTTTCATTCTTATTAATAACTAGCCGCTCCGGCTCGCTACGCTCGCCTCCACGTCCAGCCGGGGGGCAAGCCCCCCGGACCCCCCATTAAGTTGCTCGCTTCGCTCGCAACGTGTGGCATGTAGGGAATATTGCTCGCTTCGCTCGCAAAGTCTGGCATGTAGGATATGTTGCTCAGTTCGCTCGCAAACGGTAGATCTCTAAGGGTAGGTTTAACTTCTGTAGGGGATGCTGCTCGCTTCGCTCGCAAACGGTAGATCTCTAAGGGTAGGTTTAACTTCTGTAGGGGATGCTGCTCGCTTCGCTCGCTTGAGGAAGTTATACTGCCCACCCAACTTGGCAGACGTTTTTTTCAGTTGGGAATTATTACAAACAATTTAAATCTTAGAAGACTACGTGGAACCACGAAAAGTTTATTCGGGGATGTTGCTCGCTTCGCTCGCAAGGTATACCTGTATATGTGTAGGACAAAGTCCGTATTTACTATTTGAAATGGCTCTCGCTTCGCTCGCAAGGTAGGTACCTATGTAGGCATACCTGCTCGCCTCGCAACGTTGTTACATCGAACCCTTCACGTCAATTCTTGAGCCTTCTCTCGTCCACGGCAGAATCATTTTAATCGCTTTGCTCGCTTCTGCTCGCAATTTGACCGAGTTCTCGTCACTTTTTTTGATATCCGATTTCGGATTCAGATTCGGCGGACCCAAAGCTGTATTTCGCCCGCGAAAACCGTTCCGAAAAACGTACCTTTATGGGGTATATTTTAATCGGAAAAAACCAAGTTTTTCGGCGGACTTTTCGAGAAAACGGGTCCGTACTCTCGCATTTTTTTAACGCATTTCCCGATACTTTTTTCGCGATCCGATCGCGCCGTCGTCTTTCTCGTTCAAAAACCTACGAAACCCGTATTTTTCCGGAATTGTCAACGGCCGTTTAGAGGGGTAGGGGAAGCGGGGAAGTCCAAAAAGCGCACATTAATTCTTACTTCGACCCCCCTCCCGCCCTACGGCCCATGGTTCGAGTGGGATTAGAAAATTTTAAATTCGCTTATACACCCTATCGGAAAATCCCAAGAAGATCCCCCCACTCGTATACTCCCCCCACTCAGCCGTTTGGCCGTGCATAGCACGGACAAACAGACAAACAAACGGACGGAGTTTCATTCTTATAAATAGTATAGATAGATGTAAGGGGGGCGTGGGAGGCTTTCATTTTACCACAAGGGGGCACGGTACAAATAAGTTTGGGAACCCCTGATGTAGAAAATATATTGTTTTATATATAAAACTGGAATAATAAAGCTCTTTCTAATACCTTGCAGAGTTTTTTAAATTAATTTTTGTTGCCTAGCTAATGCCAGTTTTAAATGTCCTTCAGGTATGATGATTTCCATGGAAATTATTTAATCCATTAGATAAATAATAATTCTACGAAGCCTATATATATACGTACAGACGTAGGCAGTGCCCGAGGGAAATTTAATGAAATAAAATACGTTTGTTTTATTGGGCAGGTTATTTTATTTTATTTTTTTAATTTAGGAAGAATAATCCTTTCTGTCTTTAATTTAGATTTTGTTTTCCTCCAACGCATTTTCCCACGAACTGGACTTCTTCAGGCATCTAATTTATTTATAGCAATCACATTTCAAAGAAGCCATAGTTCCTGTGGAGCAATGCTAGAGAAAAAATAAATCTAAATTTAGAACAAAAAGGCATATTTTTCATATATGGTTTTTCAAAATAAAACAAAAATGTACCTAAACTTCATTAGTCTATGGGTAAATTTTTTTATAGTAAGCTCGACTTACATTGTAATCATATAAAGTAAACCGATAATTTTATTTTACCCGGGGAATTATAGTGCTTTATGCTTACGATAATAATTTTTTATGAGTCTCATACCACAGGTTTAGAGATCCTGATCTTTTAAGAATATTTCAACTCTCCCAATTATCTCTTTACAATGGATTTAAAGTTATGCTCAGATTTCAGGACTATTATTGTACTATTGATGTGATTTTTGATCCAAGTATTATATTCTTTGGTTCAGATTTGGGTCTCCGGACGGATATTTTTATTTGTTTAATTGAATCCATGTTCCTTAAATAGTAAACAACCACTTTTGATAAGGTTCGCGTCGCATTTTTTCTTGGTCGGGTTAACGAAGGTTCACAATTGAAAATAATTAACCAACATCCGTTCATTATCAATGAGCTCTTCTCTAACTGCTGGAACAAGGTATATGAAATTCTGACCAAAAATCACAAATCGGTCGAGGAAGGTCCTGAAATCGCGGAGCCACTTTCGATCTACCCCAATGGGTGAACTGAAAGAATGAAGTAAGTATTTGGTATATATTAAGTATTACGACGATGGCACGCTAAGCTATTAATGAACTATAAACCATCCTCGAACCAGGCTGGCTTACTATGAAAGCGAATATGGTAACCGAAACATGAAAATATACCATACATACCAAAAACACAGTACTTAGCTCTCTCTCCTACTCACAACCCAAAGTTTTACTCGGCTACCTATTAGCTATTTAAGGGGAAATTTTGGTAATTTTATTTCTCCATTCAGGATAATGGTTTTTGGAAAAGCATTCTGATAGGCTCAAAAACGTTAAATGAGTGTGGATATTTCAAGGGTACAGCAATACTCACAGCCTATTCACCACTGACTTTTTGTAATCCACATATTGCGGTGTGACTACTAAGAGGGTTATGTAATAGTTTAGATCGTTTTATTGACAGCCGAAGCACGTTGGTATTTGAAATGAAATTCAGTGCGTTGGTATTTCTAGTTAGACTGCATCGAGGTTCTAAATAAAGGGTAACTTATTTGGGAATCCACTTCAATAATTGTTCTTTCGACGATTACAAGTAAAGTTACCTAGATAGCACCTAGGTATATACTAGGATAATATGTATGCACAGGGGTAGGTATACCACGAGGTGGGACCATCCCTTTTGTTGATATTTATCTAGAATAACGGAGTAAATGGAAAACCACATCTGCGCTTTGATTGGAAGCTTGATGTTATACGGCCGCAGTAAGCAATGCATTCACTTCAATGAACATCGTGAATGTAGGCGTTGTTGAAATGGCAATGGGCTGTCCCGTCAACTGCAAGCATCTCCACGGATGACAGCTCAAAAGCCCTTACATAAAGCCAATCTTGCGCCTGAACTGATCCACCACACGAATCAGTGGGAGGCCCTTCGAAGCAACTCTTAGTTGTGTTCTCGTCTCTTCGAAGATTCCTCGCACTTCCTAGACCAGCGTTTTGTGCTTTTGTGATGACGAGGTTTATGTCAATCGCCAGACTCCATGCATCCTCCAATTAAACTGCAGGGCCCTTCATAGCGTCGAGATCAAATCCTTAATTAATACTTCCTGTTCCGCTGATCCCTAGGCTTGATTAAAGGGCGTGTCTTACTCCTCCTTTGTTCCCGATTTTATTGTTTGATGATGCTGTAGTCAATGTTCAATATTTAATAAACCAGAAATCCGTCCTAAAAATCAAAAAATAATACTAATAAAAAAATAAAATAAACTGAACATTAAATATAATATGTATATAAACAAAATTAATGGTTAAATCTTAAAATCATCGTCAATAACGGTATTGAATTGTAAAATTAATAAAAACTGGCACATCATTTGGCATTTGGTTTAGGATTTGATTGTCCCCATCCTGTAATCAAATAAAGATCTAAGTAATTCATATTTATTCAATTTAAAACAACTATGTTTTAAAAGGTTTTTACGAAACTCATCGTTCTCAAACTACAGCTAATAAACAGTGGTTATAATAATGTTTGAAAAGGGTTTGTTGCATACCCTATTTTTCCTAAATTCGGTACATTTCAGAGAAAACGGTTTAGACTCGTTCAGAGCAGGTCAAAAAAGGTTTTTTCCGACAAGCCACAATTTCTAGGCAACGGGCGCAAAAAGTTCTTTTCCGATTCACTTACGGGAACTTCCTTATTTGTGGTGAGTTGTAAACAACTTTGTTCGGACAGCTTGAAACACCCCAAAGTGTGTTTTTAACGGTCAAGCTTGCTCGTAATTTTATAACAAACAAACGTAACAAGAATGTATTAAAAAAAAAAAAAAAAAAAAAAAAAAAAAGTGATTGCTCAGTTTTGGTGAGGAAGGGAGGGGGTTTGTTTAAAATTTAATTTTGTTTACAATGATTATCTAAACTGAAAACGGGAATGGGTTAAAGTTCGCACATTAGATTTTTCAAAAAATGTAATGTTTGAGAATTATTAGTGTTTGAGAATGCGGGAGTGGGATACACACAAGAGACGTACACTGGTTGCGAGATATAGAATACTTTTATTCAAGATGGCGAAAAAATCTGCATATTAAAATTATAAAAGGAATTTATAATTTATAAAAGGAATGAGTAGGGAAAGACTCCCAGGGGTACTACCAGTGCGCGGGGAGCATCTGCTGTAGCCTAATTGGCGGGTGTTTTCAAATTTACAAATTTCAAACATACTGAGCTAGTTCTGGCTTGTTGTGAGAAGTCATGTAAATATTTTCCCTATCACAATCAATTACATTTAAATTAAACTTGCTGACCGGACTCATTTATGCATTCACTGTTGGTTACCTAGGATTACAATGTGTCAATAATGCGGTTGGTCAGACAAGTGACAAACTAGGAATGAAATATACCAATTGATAATTTAATTGCGGATTAGCCAAGTTGTATGGTATAAAGAATAATTTAGATGGATGACTGGTAGCGGCACATCAAATTCTAGAGTCGAAAAAGTTTATTTTCTAAAATAGCACTTCACCTTCTTCACGTTCGAGCATTGAAAATGCGAGGGAAAAAAAACAGAAAAAACTCTAGTGTGATACGGTCTTGAGACAGAATGAAGTGAGAATAAAACTGTACCATGCATCTATGGTTGTATTAGTTTGGTGTTGACAAAAGAGAAGGTTATTGATAGCTGAATTGGTTGCCTAGTTACTTTGTTGACTAGAAATTAGCATGAGCGGTACATAAGCAAACGTTTGTGAGAATAATTGATTGAAATTAACTTATTGAGGTGTTGGTATGTGTCAAAAAAAAAGAACGGTCCTTTACCTTGTGGGTTGACATCTTGATACCTTTGTGTAGATGAAAGAAATGCATTGTCTTCCGTCACATACGTAGCGGCTAGGGACGACCAACAGCTGGTCTCAACGTAGTATGAATGCTGAAACCATACCAAAATGAATGAAATTCTCAACGTTGATAACGATTATTTACAATAGGCCTGGTTGAAGTTGATACGGTGTGTAGCCTGCCGAATCGTTGGTATTATGTTGATTAGAATTGAGAGCTCACCAGTGAATTGATTAGAACAGGCCGGAGTGATTTAGTAAAGATCACAAGCGGCGAAATAGTTTTTGAGAAGTTGTAAGTTGATAAGTTATTGAGTTGATAGTTGTTGAATTTGATAAGTTCACCAACATATAATTGAATCCATGAAAAGGAGCGATGCTGGCAAAGGTAGATAGTAGTAGACAAGTAGATAAATATGTTGAGTGGCGAAAACGAATATATTTTCGCGGTGAGCATATACCTATAATCGGATTCACTTATGTAAATAGCTGAGCCTCAGTCAACCTACTGGTTGTAGATAATATAATCACGCACATTTCAAGTTCACAAGTTCGTTGTTGTAAATAGTAGGTTGTTGTAAAAGTAGCCGAATTACTTTTTCGAGCATCGTGAAAGCTAGCGGAGATTGATCATATAGCAAGATCAGAGATATGCTACTTAAGATTGTGTTGCTGAGGTTTCATCAAGCGGTTCTTAAGCCATTGATGAAGGGGAAATTCAAAGGTAGTTGATGCCATGTTCGAGGGAAGTGGATTAAAGTTGATTGATGAAAACTATAATGTTGAATTAAATTTCACGAATAATTCAATGATTATTCACTTTATTTAATGAAAAACGTCGCGGAAAAAAATGTGGTCCTGACGTAAACACACGAAACGCGGGGAGCATCCATCAGCTGTTGCCCAGTTAGCGAGAGGTTTCGAATTTACAAATCTCAAACAGTTAGTTTAAGGTTTATTACCGTTGGAGGAGGTGTAGGGAATGAATTGAATTTGGATTACTGTACCATAAGTAATTTTCTCAATTTAGCCAAAATTATGTGCTTAAATGTATAAATCTCAGAATTGTAAAGTTTTATTTTATTTTCATTTATTCATCTATTGGGGTCTATTTGGAAAAAGTATTGTTGGAATGTACCTACTGCTAGAAAGATCATATTCCCTCAACCCTCTTCGAGTTGAGATTTATTGAGGTGTCCAGGTCAATTTCACTTTTGTCGTCTTTCAAGTCCAAAAGCTGTTTCCATGTTCCGATCCTTTGCTTGCAGGTTGAGAAGGGTTTGACGCTCGGGGAAATGGTCTCAGAGTAAAGGTAATAAGACAGGATGAGCGCTTCTCGTGTAGCTTTCCAGGGATTTTAAACAGCTTCCTTTGACTCTCTTGGTTCCCCATCTCAACGCTATACATCATTCATTAACATACAGTATATTGAGCTCTTCAACACTGAAGTGAGCATGGGTTTCTCGGTTCACAATACATATTGTAACCTAAAAATTGTACTTCAGATACGTTTTGCTTCGTGTGGAATGAGGTATGTGGTACTACATTGATATTCCATTAGGAACATGCACTAGACTCTAAGGTTGGTTCAGTTCCTCGTCTAGAGTCCAATCGCATACCAACTGAATTCGTTAGCCAATGATAAAAATGGTGTTCCTTTCATTACTATGTACCTCACTGATAAGGGTTCTAAAGAGTTCTTAAGAATCATCTGTTTTCATCACAGCAAAATCTTAAACCTCCCATCTTCAAAAACTGCGATATTTTTACGAACGTGTATCTATAAGTGTGTCAATGCATGTATACCATTAGAGATGCTGTCAACTATATAGGTCAAAACTATAATGGTGTATATATGATAGCCCGCAGAATAGTCCATTATTTTGAGCTACCGCTTAACTAAGGAGCATTTTGCTCATTTCAATCATCATTTTGTTGTAAATGTACCCATTATTCATGTGAGTAAAACCTGGTGGTACGATAAGAGCGTTCGATGCCAGCATCTTCTCACACTGAATAATATTTCTTCTGTTATGTTCTATGATGAGCCTATTTACATAGTCAAAGATGCATGGTAAACACAACTAGTTTTATTTTAGTTGTAGTTGTTCAGTAACAATATCTAGACGTATAGCGACATTTCGAAAAGTAGTGAAACAAACAAGGGCAATGAGCTTGAAATGAATAGGAACCCACAAACGTTGATGTTGAATGGGACCACCCAGTGGTTGGCAATGTAGGGCAAACAGCAGGGCAGGATATGAACCATGTTACTACGCTATAAATCGGCACCTCAATCATCTCTCCCCTACTCAAGGCTTCATTGTGCTATCTCATAGAGATGGGTTTTGTAAACCCATCACAAAACTTTGCTTCGGGCGGTGAAACCATACCAGTATTACTTGTTTTGGTTGAACAATCAGAACAAATAAGTGTTACCTATACATTACTCACATAAGAGAATTTCTATGATTTTAGATTTAAATTTTTTTATAAGTTTATCTATACATTTATTAATTTGAGCACTTGTCTACTACATGGCAAATGCTGTGTTTCTGAATTATATATATATTTTACTATGTACCTAGGTAAAAGATTGAATGTTGAGATTCTAGCCGCAACATTTATTTCCACTGATAATCCGATCCTTCATATTCGACCTTTTAATTGATCGAAATAATGAACCACGAAAGAAATCTTCCCCATCCCCTAATAAGTCCGAAAATTTCGAACCCCTTGTGTCCACCTGAAACCTAACAACTATACAATGAAGAACGTGGAACTCGCTTTAATGAATATGCTAATGAGAGTGATCTCGGGTTGGGGTTGGAAGTATTCCTCATTGCTCCATACCTACAGTCCAATGTGGTGTGAGTAGGGTTACTCACTTGCTTGGTTACTAGCGACTATGAAAACATACTTTTTGTGAAATTTTTTGGTAGTCAAGTCCGGGTTAAAACGTGCTCCTTGCTAAAACTTTCAAGTAGTAATTGCTTCCTCGACCCCCGAATTATCACAACGTGAAACACAAAGGCTAAAACGGCAAAACACGAAACATGATAGCTTAGTTGGAAAAACTGGAAATTCTAGGGATCTAACTAGAAAAAATAAAAAATAAATTGAGCTGAAAATTATCAATCTCAACTACGGGAAATACTAAAAATTATACATAAAAAAAAAAAAAAAAAAAAAAAAAAAAAAAAAAAAAAAAAAAAAAAAAAAAAAAAAAAAAAAAAAAAAAAAAAAAAAAAAAAACTCGGCGCTTTGCGCCTCGGCGGGGGGCTCCGCCCCCCTGCACCCCCCGGTTTATTTCTTTTTCCATACTCTGTATGAAATCATAGGAACACAGAATGTGTTTTTGCGATGATTCTATTTCCTTACCAACGGCTTGGTTGCACGTGAATAATAACAATATTTGACGATTTTTTTTCGGTAGGTCATCGCAAAAACACATTCTGTGTTAAAAAAAAAAAAACAAAAAACGTAAAAATTACTCGCTATGACGTTCAGCCAAATCGGGTGATTGCGGACGCTTCTGTTTACGGACGTGGAGCTGAGATATTACAAGGTGTAAAAGTTCACCAAAAGTTAGTCTTGTTCGCAAAAAGATCACTTCAGGAAGCTAAGAAACAATAATTATGCACAAATCGAGAATGAGGGTACTCGCGCTTTATCAACTCAGAACGTCTCCAAACTTCTTCTTGGTAATCAAGAAATGATGACCGATCATGACCCACTCGTGCCTCTTCTTAAAGACAGTATTCCACTTAGACAAAAAGTCCAATGAGGATTCAGCGTTTCAAAATGCGGTTAATGAAATTTGATTACCTATACATAGTCGAACATTTTTCAGGCAAGGAAATGTTCATGATGCTGATGCTCTCAGTAGAGCAACGACTCATGATTCGTCAGATGAACTAGAGATTGAGGCCCAAATGGAAACAATTCCGATGAATTTTCCACCAACACTATTTAAATTAAACGATATAAAAGTGACAGAACTACTTAGAAACGAATGTAGGTTAATTTGAGAATTAGCAAAAAATAGCTGGATAACCTGCAAAAAAAAAAAAAAAAAACTAACTGATCCAATAAAAAAGTGGTTTATATTTCGTCATTATTATAGACGAAATTCTATGCTATTAAGACCTAATTGTGAATCCAATGTAAATACGCGAAATACTTAGCAGACTACGTGATGGTCTTTGTAGTTAGAATAGAAGGGGGAACAGGCGATTCCTTCCCGTCAAAGTGAAAGTTGGACCTTGTGACCCGAGGGAGATGGCGATTCCTACCGGTGTGAGGCCGGCCAGTGAGCCGAGGTTTGGCGATTCCTTCTCCTCCAATTTCAAAGTGATAAGGCCCGTCAGGAGGAATCGCAAAACAACAAGTTGCAAGTTCAGTTATAATAGAATAATAGATGATAGACGATGGATCCTGGCGCTGCCGACACTAGACTCGTAGGTGGTTTAATAGCTTTTCAAACCGAAATCTACGTTGACCTATCACAGCGACCAACATACTCCCAAGAGTAAAAAAAAAAGAAAATTGGATCCGGCTACTCATCGCTCGGCAAACTCCCTTACCGTTTTGCTGAAAGAGTCAGTGTTAAATTTGGGGGATTTTTGATAGAGACTTTTATTTATTTATTTATAGAGGGATTTTTTATTTTGTGATTATTTTGATTTTAATACTTAGTGATTTTAGTACCTACTTTGATTTGGGTTTTGAGTACTTAATTGTGCAATTAAGGGTTTAGTCTTATAAAGAGTTAATTTTTGCTTCAAAACTAACCAACACCTGGGCGGGAAGCAATTGAGTAACGGGAAGGAATCGCCGATAGCATGGCGGAAGGAATTGAGTAACCGGAAGGAATCGCCGACACTTTAAGGGGAAGGAATCGCCATGCTTTTTGGAGGTCGGGAAGGAATCGCCGGTCACCGAATAGAAGAGTCTAACGTGGCCATAACTCAGTTTTTTGGCCAGAAATAAATCATGAAATTTAAAAATTCTTCGAAAATTATTTTACATGCGCCAATTGTCAAAACTAAAAAAAAAAAAAGAAAATAATAATAAAAATTGCTTCAAAAAGCTACCTATAATTCCTACCGCGCAGTGACAGATTATTGCTAAATCGAATTCATTAATATATCTACCATGAATGTTAATAATTGCTTCATTGGCGCAGTTCGGGATTCCTAAAATAGTGGTTTCTGACGCGGATTCTCAGTTCCAAGATTGGAAATCATTTGGGTTGGAATACATCTTCCATATCGTCGGAGAGAGAAAGAGAGAGAGAGAGAGAGAGAGAAATCGTTAAATTGATATTTTCCTCAGAATGTTGCTCAAACAAAGTTTATTAACTATAAAATAGAATATTCAAAAATTTATGTACAAAATATGCTGAAAATGTACTTGAATTTCATTTAAATTTGCTACAAAATCGATAAAAAAAACCGCAAAAAAGCTAAAAATCCAAAATCTCTTTTTGAATGGTAGTTTAATATTTAAAATACTTTTTTTTCCGTAAAATTCATAGTTAGCAATTTCTTTACACTCAAAAAGCTCAAATTTCAAAACAATGTCACATTATACAACACGATAATTTACGACAACTCGCTCATACGATCATGCTACATGACTGGAACTTTTAAAAAATAATTTGCGGCGAAATTTTTTCTTCTTTGGAATTTTTACACATTTCACCACACAAGGTCTAATTATCAGCTGAGGGTCTTCCGAGGCTGATTTATTTTTCAAACGATTTTCGATAAATTTATTGTAATAGAGGATGTGCAAGAAAGAAACCTAGTTTCAAATCAATAAACAGTCCATGGCGCCCTTCTACACAGTGGGAAGATGATTGTGTCATACAGGGCTTTGTTTATAATCATTTAATAAAATGCATAAGATTGAGGGTTCTTGCGTAGTGAAGGGGCGAACCCAATGCGTTGAGTTTAGATAATAATGTAGTAAAGAGTGGGTTTAATAATTACATACCGTCGATATGCGTAGAAGCACCATCTTATACAGAAATAGTAAGAATTTGTGTAATAATTTGCAGCGTTTCTGATGCGAGATCTTAATTTAAATCAAGCGTGATACACTAACATTGCTTGCTAAGTTTGTTAGTGTAGGGCCTTGCATTCTCATCCAATATCCAAGAGTAAGATTGCACACTGTTAACATTTTCACTCAATATCGTTATGACAAAAATACATTGACTTAACATCTTGAGCATAAATACATCAGCCAACATTTGATATATCACTCTCAATGATGTTCTTATGAACTACGACGATCAAACGAGCTGAAATAATTATCGAGTTTATTTAGTATGAATTTATTCACCTATAGATGGACTATAATTGTGAAATGAAGGTTAGTGTTTTATTTTATATCATTATTTTCTTTGGGAAGATACCTACGCCTTTCTAGTTATACTTGGCTAACTATGTAGATACCACAGGCTATGAATGATTGTCTATCAATTAGTGATTAACGAAGCAAAGTTATCTAAAACAGAAATAATGAGCCTTTTTTTATCAATAATTTGCGGCGTAGTTTTCACCTTTTTTACAGAATCACCATACATTGATTATGAAGCGTCTATTAATCCGAATTCTTGGTATATTTTGTTTGTGAGGCATTAATATCTCGATATAGTGTCCATCATTGTTTACAATTTTTATTTATAAACTTTATAGTTTTCGAGCTTTTGGTTTCACGACCCAAATTTTGTCCAGCCTGTCGTCTTATTTTCGTTTTCTCTAATGGAGTTGTACTATTTATTGCTTAATAATTTAGTTAGAATTATAATTGGAAGATGGTCGGAACCTTGAGTATTGTCAGTAGTTTTACTGTTTAGATGATTAGCTATCTAATCCGGCGAAGGGATATAAGTACAGTAAATTTAATAAACGTATGTCATCGGTAATAAAGGTAACTTTATAAAGATTCCTACTTTCAGAAATACAATATTATTATACCAACATTGTGTTCTACCTGAACACAGGAAATACTTGTTTGCAATTGTAACTCGTATACCAAGTCATTCAGACCTCATTTATTCCTATTTCGTTGGCTACAACAACCATGCGCTCTTAATCTAGTTACTGATTGTTCCCTTGTAAATCTGATTTAACAATGATTCAAGCATGCCGCGTGGGGTTACCAGACACAAAGAAATAATTCAGCCTCTTGCGGACAGTAATGGGTGGAGAATAGTTGCCATTTGTGACGTATCAAATACACAACTGATATGAAGGAATCTCCAAACGAATTTATTACTCAACATTATTATTCGACTCATTATCCGACTCATATATATATATATATATATATATATATATATATATATATATATATATATATATATATATATAGTGTGTGTGTGTGTGTGTGTGTGTGTGTGTGTGTGTGTGTGTGTGTATTTCTAGACGATAACTCTCCTTATGATTGAGATTAAAATTCCGTTCTCTCGCCAAAGAATCGTTCTGTGAAATAACGTGAAATATTGTGCATTTAAATATAGGGATTTTGTATTGTGTTTAAGTGCTTCATTGTTTAATTTCACGTTTTAAGAGGTTATCAGGCCCTTCCCACGTTGTGTTCAAGAGAAGTTTTCAGGAGAGAAGAATTTGTTTATGGCAACAGTGAAGATCGAGCAGCTCCAAAAGAACAATTTTGACACTTTGATAATACATGCTGAGTCTCTATTACGAAAGAACAAAGTTTGGAATTTTGTGAGTGGACGAAATAAGAAGCTGGTGACTGATTCAAAGGACCAAGAAACAGTTCGTTCTGCCGATCTATGGGATGAAGATGAAAAGGCAGAATTATCACTCATGATATCGCCCTCCCAACTGAAGAACGTGAAACACTGTGTCACACCCAATGATATTTGGGTGCAATTGAAGAACATCTACCAATCAACAGGACCTGCGAGAAAAACGATGTTACTGAAGCAGTTAATACTCTGTCGAATGAGAGAAGGACTTTCGTGAACACCTATCAAAATTCATGGATGCTGTTGACAAACTTCCGGATATGAACGTGAAGATTTGATGACGATAATGATGTTGTACAGTTTGTCGGGCTCATACGAAAATTTTAGGGTCGCAATTAAGTCACGTGACGAATTACCAACTCCAGAAGCTCTGAAAATAAAAATAATTGAAAAAAGTGAAGCTCGATGTCAGAACTTCCCTCAGCAAAATGACGCCTTATTGTCGAAGAAATTCCAAAGAAGTCATAGGTGAAATGTTTCACTGAATAAACTAACAACTCAAACCCCGGAATTCAGGAAAATTTAAATCGAAATTGAAAAGAGCACGTGGTAGAACCGAATACATTAATATAATTGATATAACCTAAACATGAAAAAAGGAACCTCAAGTGTTGCTGTTGTTGTTGCTGTTTCATTTTGATATAACAGACATGACAATAGGGATACAATGTCGCGAAAGCCAGAAGAGAGTTCAATCAAATTCAAATGCCACATCTGCAGGAATTTTGAGCATAAACCAAGTCAATGTCCTCAGAAGAAAGGTACTGGAAAAAAACCAGCAACGAGTCCGAAGCGCAACTGCTCCGATGTCTGCTGGTAGACCTGACTGTGTAGAATGGTGCTTGGACAGTAGCTGTACTAATCATATGTGTAATATGGCATACATGTTCACAAGTTGTTATAAATCCGGACAACTTAGCCAGTAACAGCTCTGTACCAGTCGAGGGAGAAGGAACAGTGCATTACCGTTGAAAACGATAGTGAAGAACGGGAACTCGCACTAGAAAAAACACTGTTGGTACCGGGACTACGAACCAACTTACTATCAGTGGTGAAAATAGTGGACAGACGGTATAACGTACTTTTCAAAAAACGTATTGCTACAGCCTACAACACTAAAGAGGAAGCGATATTGACGGCTGATAGAAGGGGCGATTTGTTCATCTTCGCCAGAACGAAAATCAAGATACAGCTGGAATATTACTCGTATACGAAACGGAAGGCAGTAAGATGGATCCGTGGCACAGAAGACTGGGGCACTTGAACGAGCAGACGATGAAAGAAATGGCAAAAAAATAGTGTGATCGGATTAAGCACCAACAACATTCAAAATTATTAGCTTGTAAGGCGTTTGCAAGGAAAATCAACTCAAACACCTATTCCTAAGAAATCTGAGCGAAAAACAGACATTTTGAATATTGTGCACAGTGACATTTGTGGACCCACGAGACTGAAATCCAATGGTGGGGCTTTCTACTTCATCTCGTTTATTGATGACGCGACAAGATGGTGCGAAGCATAGTTCTTAAAGCACAAATCCGAGGAGCTGGACGCATTTAAAAGGCACAAAAACAAAGAATAGAAACAAACTGGAAAGAAATTAAAATGTCCGCAATCGGATGTTGGAACTGAGTTCAGAAATGAGCATTCGACGAATTCTTGAACCATGAAGGTATCACCAGAAGGCTAACTGTGAAGGACACACCACAGCAGAAAGGAGTCAGCAAACGGAAAAACCGTAGGTACCCTTGTAGAAAGCGCGCGTTGTTTGATGCTTGATACGAATAAGGCACACAAATGTTGGGCAGAAGCCATAAACACGGCAAATTACATCCGGAACCGCTGTCAGTCACATAGTATTGGAGGAGAAATTCCATTTGAACTGTGGTTCAAGAGGAAAGTGAATGTATCGTACTTCAAGACATTCGGATGTGTAGGTTATGCATTGGAAAAGAGAGAAAGGCGAGATAAATTTGAAGCAAAATCAAACAAATGCATATTTTAGGGCTATTCTGAGGAAACCAAAGGTTACAAAGTTTGGTTTACAAACCAAGGGAAACCAGGGTACACTCGAGACGTGAAATTTGTATTTGAATTCGATGCACGAATGGGAAATTTTACGTAAACAAACTTCGAAAAAACCTGAAAATCGCGTTGAAGAACTAGCATCATCTTCCAGTAATCAAGAAAACCTTGAAACTAAAACTGGAATGGAAGAAGATGATGGAACAAGGAGGGGAAGTGAAAACGAGAAATCACTGCTCTCTCACCCTAAACTACCGATGCATATCAAGCTCCTGAAGTACAAGGTACCTACTTACACAACATTTGGCTCTACGTTGGGGGATTTTAGTGATCTGCATCACTAATGCAAATCGGAAGAATTAACGTCCTTCAGAACCGTTTACACCGTCTGATATGCAACACCAGATTGTATATCCGGAACGAAGAGCTGCACAAAAGATTGGAAATCTCAACTGTCCATGATACCCTGATCGCCACTTACCACCAACTGAACCACGAAAATCCCCTCATGAATTCTAACCCCCTGCGCCGCCCAGCTCCACGACTTGTTCGCCGACTTAATAGAAAGGACTATTCCGACAACGCAGAAGGGAACGCTGGGAAGGGAGGAGAGGATTGAGCTCCACTAAACTTTATTCATATTTTTCTGTTTGAACGTTTTTGATTATATTTTTGTATTTTATGCTCTTTATAGGTTTGTTCCATCCACCTGACCGCGGTTAACCCACGGTCAGCACGCGGTCCACAGCCTCTATGATCGCGGTTGGACGACCGTAACCACGATCCAACCATGGATGGAACGCTCAACCGCAAGTGAGGTAAAATAGCGTTACACCAGTCATTTCGTGTGACTCCACTCCATTGGAAACATTTTCATCGCCTTGACAACAGTCGACTGTAAACAACAACTCGTTGTAGTGATTTTCTATTCTCATTTTCAACAACTCATTGTAGTGATTTTATATTCTCATTTTCTATTTCTGGCCGGTATACAGTCCAAAGTTACAGGATTTGGATAAAACTCTCGAGGGCAACCGTTTTTTTGTCACAAAAATGGTTGATGAGTTCGACACAGAACTAAGGATTGGTAATAGAGAATAAAGAAATGAATAGAGAAATGAATTTCTCAGAATAAAATAGAGAATAGAGAATAAAGAATTTCCCGGAATAGACCTACACTAGGGCTGCCATATCTTTTAGACGTAAGTAGGGACAGCGTAAGCTAAAAGTCGGGACATATTGGGACAGCCTAAAGTAGAAAATCGGGACCAAAATCGGGACAAGATATATTTCAAGTCACTGACAAAATACAACGACTAAGTTTTATTTTTAGAAAAAATACAATAGGTATTGAAAAGTTGGAGAAACATCATTATTGAAAAAAAGTGCTTTGATCATCTATTACATAGAGCTATAAATTTCAAATAGTCAAAGGTGTCCGGCTACCTACCTGCAATGAAGGACATCTGTACCACGCAGGGTTTATCCAGTTTTCATCCTGGGCTTACAAAATACTTTGGAGATTCAACTACTTTAAAAATCGGGACGAAGTCGGGACAGCAAAAACAAATAATCGGGACGCTTCTAAAATCATGACGGGACGCCTCGAAAATCGGGACATGTCCCGATAAATCGGGACGGATGGCAGCCCTAACCTACACGCATTGACGGTAAATTCGCAAGTGTTTTATCTTAGAAGAAAAACATATGAAATAATTATTTTGGGAAGAAACCAGGGAAAAATACGAGTATAAATCAATACTGTTTGGGATTCAAATAAATCTTTATTTTTCAATCTTGAAGCCATTTTTCACAAGTAGGTTGAGGTGTCCACCCACCGAGCCCGAATTTCAAATGAGGATGGTTATGAGTAGGTTTCAATTGCGTGAGGTTTCCTATAACAACCGGAATGAACCGCACTCCATCGGGCGGTCGGTTTTGGTTCGACCGCGGTCGACCCGTGGTCGACCACGCTGCTATGATGGAACAGCGGTTCAACCGCTGTGTTGAGCTGATTGTTGGGATGGAACAGCGGTTGACGTTACTGCGCATGAGTCGGTCGACCACGGTCGACCGCGGTCGACCGCGGTTAGGTGGATGGAACAAAGCTAACATCTCTATATCAAGTTGTCTTTATTCAATCATTTAGGAGTCCATTTAATGGACCTCGTCGTTATTTTTGTCTATTACAGCTGAACACCAGCTGTTTAATTATGAAACATTTCATATATGTGCTATAATCTGTTGTTTCCATACTATGATACCATTTGCAGCGTTTTTAATAAAGCTGATCATGCGGAGTACCTAGTTTGAAGGCATTTATGTAGCTAGGTACTATTATGTTATTACATCGCAAAATGTATTACTCTATAATTACCTGGTGTGTATAGAAGATATTAATTCAACAACTTAATGAACAGAAGATATTCATTAATCAGAATATACTTGTGATCATTCCACAGGAGCCTTGTAACACTGAAGTAATAAACTATGTAACTAACACTGAAATAATAAATGGATTCGGTGCTTGCTGTATTTTCAGCATTAGATAAATACGAGAGGCAACCGGTAAATCACGTTTTATTTTACTCCAGAGATAACAGACAAGCCTCAGAATGAAAAGAACAAAAAACAAAAACATTACTCCAATTTCGAATATCTGATGAAAAACCTGTTGATTCGATTTATTTACTTCAGCTTACCTCAAAGAAAGGTTATTTCCTCTCGTCAACTTTAATTTTCCCTGGAAAATTCAAACCATGAACAAACAACTTCTTCCCAGAGACCAACTTAGAAAGAGGGAAAACACTTCTTTTCTTTACATCCTGTTATTCTGGGGTGACTCACAGGAAAATTTAGCTCGATGCCTTCAATTATATGAATTTCATAGTACTGAATCGAAACTATGAGCGTTCACTTTTCTGAAACTAACAACATGAAATCAGGAAACTATCCCAAATATTCCAAACTCAGAATTATAAGGAGTTGAAGACGTACCTAAAATCAATAACTCAATAAATTAAGTTAATCAATAATAACCGTTTCGAACTTTCTTTTCCGATATACAAATCATGCAACAATTGTATTGGTTGGGTATATAATTTATTGTTATTAATTAGTGAATTGTTATTGCTTTGAGGTTCAAATACGTAGTATCTAGTTGTTTATTTGTTTTAGTAGCTGTGCCCACTCACTTCGCTCGCTCGTCCTACAAATTAATGTAGATCACAGTGTACCATCACATGGATTTCAAACCCACTGAGTCAGTAGATACTTTCAGAGAAATACTATCTACAGTAATATCATCCTAACCCTGAGAGACTCGTGTTCCGAATTTCGGCATCTTAAATTGAATAGGAACAAAATTGACCTAAGGGCGCACTTTGCTAATTTGAGAGGTTCCTTAAATTGTGACTATACACTAACGCACTCAAAAAAGTCCCGTTCCAACGTTCAGCACTCAAGTTGAACAAAAACAAAATTAGCTTACAAGAGCTCCCTCAGCTAATTAGAAGAGTTCCCAAGTTTGCGCAACAACCCCATCACAGAGTCAGGCTAAGTCATCACGGAGATATGCCTTTTGCCTGACCACCCCGAAATTGCATTAACCAAATCGGTTACAAAGATTCATTAGGCTAAAGCTGTGAAGTTCACTTTTATGTTAATCAACCCACGGAGCTGAAATTTGAAATGGAGCTTATCCAGAATATCTAGAATCTAATTTCAGAGCACATAGGCGCACTGATCAGTTGAGGGGCCTCTGATCCTAATTGAAATATTATTTAATTTGAGATAGCCTATTGAATTAAACCAGGGAGTCAAGCTATTAGGTGATCACAGTCCAAACACAATATTTTACAAATTTAGGTAGTCAAGTACTAGCTCATCACAGATTTAATAAATTATGCTAATGAAATGTATACACAAAAATGTTGGCAATTTGAAAACAATGTTTTTTCCATGTAAATAAGTCTGGGTGGGTTGCTGAATATTGGAGAAAATCGTTAAAAGTAACAAAGACCCCCTCACTCGATCAACCCGATCCCAAGTTCATTTGTGGTGCTTGACTAACCGAGCGTTTCTATCCAACAAACGCACTCCTCTTCCACCGAAGCTCATCAAACGGCTTCCTACCCCCTGATGGTCGGCCCCGCTCTCTTGCTGACCTACAATTGCTTCCAAGTTTCGATTTTCTTCTTTTTGTTTTCTCAATAACTTAAGAACATATTTCAGCAAGGCTTCAATCAAATTTTCATGTTATGTTTTCTTGAATTTTAATCAATATTAACGTCGATGAAAACAACTATGAGCTAAGCCGGAGCCCGACCCAGAACTGGAGATTATTGTAAGTGAAAAATTAAGACATGCCATGGATATTTGAGGCTTAAAGGTTTTTGGCATTTTGGCAGTTTAATTCTCTACAATTCAAGATTCGAACTTTTATGTGCGTCCTATTTTATTGAGTTATAAATATATCAATAATCACCATCCAAATCATCAATATCATTTACTCGGCACATGCATAAGTCTGAGATTCTTGCCACGTGCGAATCGTGCCTTGGTGTCATCCTATATATATTTAAAAAAAAAAAAAAAAAAAAAAAAAAAAAGGAAATCCAATGGCGGTTAGTTCGGCCGTTCTATTCAGCCGATTTCCTTAAGTTTTTTCTGAATGAAAGTTATTTATGCATAGATTTGTCATCAAGCATTGGAAATCAGGTAACTTAAATGTTTATAGCTTGGTCCTTTCATATCTTAAGTTCTAATTGAGACACATTGTTCGTTTTGGTCTGAGAACACTCATTGAATCATGCCCTTTTGTTTGGTTGAGTATCAACTTAATTGGTCGAGTTTGAAAGGATTTATGTGCGGGAAACCTATTTTTTTAAATTGTGAAGGTGTGTCATAAAACGTGGTTAGATCAAAAAACAAAGGGTGACCCCCTTCGTTTGAAGAGAGGGATTTGCGCGACCTTCGCCACCCGTTTCCTATTTCCAAGGTGCGGGCGGTTGCTGACTTTGCCTGAGCTCCCGCCGCCACAGCTCTGTCAGAATAAATCTCGCCAAGGAGGTGGGCAGAATAATTTTATTGAATTTGAATGAATAGACACTTTATGGGTAGACACTTTACAATACCCACGATTTTCCCATAGATTTTCAAACAATTGTAATGGATTTTAAATTTATCGATTAATCTATTTTAAAGAGATTTGTGAACAACCAACCAAATAACTAGGATCTGGCCCGGATTATGTGAGCTGAGAGACCAATATATATTCAATGATCTGTCCTTAAGGGTTACAAATCAATTAATGCAATTACGGTTATATACAGAGTTTTTGAGTTTATGTTGACTATGAAATCATGATGGATCTTACAGAGGTGTTCGATTCAATAGATAGAATTAAGCTGAAATAGGTACTGAGGACTAGGGGTATCGACGGAGGAGAGCTGGGGTGGTTTAAGAGCTACTTGGCTGAGCGAAAGTAGTTTGTGCAGGTTGGTGACGAAAAAAGTGCAGACGTTCCGATTGAATACGAGGTGATTCAGGGCAGTGCTTTGGGTCCAGTCCTCTCCCTACTGTTTATGAATGGTATTACCAATCTGAAAACTGAGGGATCACTCTACTTGTTTACTGATGACACGGCTGTCTTGTGTCAGGCTGATTCATGGGAGTAAGTATTTCAAGGCTAACAGTACTATTAACCTCTTGTATCAGTAGCTGGCTAATCATTCCCTAAGTTTGAATGTCTCGAAGACAAAATACATGTTTTTTTTTACGCGCATGCACAAACGTAAATTACTTCAAGCATCATTTTCCCCGTTTCCTAAATGACAGATTTCGAAGTTTTACTTTATCTTCACCTTGATTGACTATATTCTGCTATGAAGTTTTCGTGATTATTAAAACCAGTTCAGTGATCTATACATTGAGTTATGTTATTTTCAATGGTAGGTACCTACTTATATAAATTTCGTCATATTGGGAACAGGGGGAATAGTAAAATATTGATGTTTTAATTAATTGCATTAATTTTCCCTCAGCAGGTTCCCATATCCACGCAGACATATTGATGCCAACCGATGGATATTCTGATCTATGACCTAGAACATTGAAAGGTGTATATTTAAAATTATGCTGAATAATGTACATAAATCTCATTAATGTATGCTGAAGGCCAATAATTCCAATTTTGTTATGAAATCTTCCACCTGAAACACAACCTGTTTTTCGCCACTCTATTTCAACCGATTTTGATGCAGTAAACGAGAATGTTATGTTATGGCCGCTGTTAGAATCATTTCCTTGACCGGAACTTGGTTAGAAACTTGAGAACTCATCAATCTGCCTAGATTCTGCCAAATAGGAGTATCACAGTTCAAACTACCGACGGTTCGAGCTGCCTGAGTAGCAGTTCATATAAAGGAGGATTTCTTTTCTTTTCTCGAATGTCAAGACCAACTACTCAAGTTTGATGCTGCACACAACGTCTCTCAGCCGATGAATTTGGTGACATCTACGCACTTGAAAGTATGATTGATGGTCAAAAGGTTCTTCTGATGTGTGTGTACATGTCGCAAGGAACTTCTACTCGCCAAATAGTAAGTTTTTTTCGAGGAAGTACTCCTGCCATATGAAAACATATCTCGCATTCTCACAGGAGATTCAACATCGACTTAAAAACACCTCGAGGCCAATAATTCTTGCAGTTCATGAAAACAATATTTCAACTAACACTCAAAAATTACCCATCAATACCTACGACAAGAAGCCATACCTGCATTGACTGTTTTGATACGCCACATTCCCCTCGTGAAAACTCAGAATTATATATCTTGATCTCATACCATAAGCTTTTACTGATCATCACCGATCCGACTACACAAACTCAATGCATTTTCAGTTGGTAAGTAGCTACTTATTTAAATAACGTTATACTGAGATCAGGGGGCGTTATACTAGTAAAGTGTTGATTTTTTAATTAATTCCACTAATTTTTCCACTGCGGGTGCCTATAACTACGCAGGCATATTGATGTCAACCTACGGATCTACAATTTGGAATGGACTTCCTTTGTAATATCAATAATCATATATTATACACGGGGCTTAATAATTATAGACCAATGATCTGCGTTGAAGGGCTATCTAACAAGGAAATAATATTCCGTTGTGTAATCATTTTTAGCTTTTCTTTCATGGCAATATTATGTGACCACATTTCGAGACATTTTTCACTTTCAGGTTCCCGTAAGAGCGTATCCTACGCTAAAAATGCTCAGGCCGATTACAATTTTCTGGTCCTTTGGGTTGTTGGCATTGAGTTACAAGATATTATTTTCTTCCACTTTCCAACTGTTACTAAATAATTTCAAGTAGTCAACTAACTTATTTAGAAGCGCTGCTATACGAAATACAATGTCCACAGTTCTATCAACGTACTCCGAATTCTCTATATACACTATTCAAGATGGCCCTTGAGTGATGACAGGTAATATGAGCAGAATAAAAAACAGCCCACTCAAAAGAGATAGGTGGGGATGATGAATAGACCTCCGGAGGACGCGAAAAGTGAAAACCATTACTAGCCGTTGTGATTAATGGAAGCCCATTTTAATCCAAGAATTATGAGATTGAATGAACAATACGCAAGGAAAATTAATTCAACTGCTGAGGGTAAGACATTGATTGCAAATTAATTCTATTCATAGATTTGTTTATTTAAATGAGAACCTGCGAAACTCGCATTGATTGGGTGACTTTCTCAATTGTTTATTCAATAAGAATTGGGACTGTTGAAATTGCATCATTTTGATTCCTAACACAACCCGACATTACAGGACCTCGACTTCAAATATCAATTTACTCCAGGGGGAGGATTGGTAAGGAGCTTCCTAATAGCTCCTTTGAGATATTATGAAGTTTACACGAAGTACCACTGAAATTATTTTAATTGCTGTCTTGATACCAATCCAGTAATTTAAAAAAACTCGGCGCTCCGCGCCTCGCCAGGAGGGCTCCGACAATGTCAAGTTGTTCTATTCATTTATCACCAGCGCAAAGACTCGCCACCAGCTCAATGAAATCATCAGAAATTAACAAGCGGTTGCAACCTTGTTAACAATATCAATTATTGAGAATGATCACACGAGTGAAAACAATTATTCAAGTAACCATGCTCATAACTCAGCTTGTTGGCCACGCACTTCACTGTAGTTAACATAATATGGTTGGATAAATCGAAAGCTTTCGAAAGAATGGTCAACGAATTTCGTGGTATGATAAACGAGAAGTACCATTTCCCTAGCAACGACTCGTTTGTAAGTGGAAATCATCAGAAATTGTTGCAGTGCATTTTCGTTACTCATTTAAACGTTTCGTTTTCGGTTGGAGATGCCAAGGCTAAAACACATTCTGTGTTAAAATCTATTCAACTATCCATGTAGGTTGAACTCGAGTTAGTTGAATCAAGCAGTGCAGCAGTGTTTTCAGGAGAGAAAGTATCTTTACCTGTAGCAATAGTGGTTTTGCATAGGTAGGTTTTTAAAACTGATTTACTTGTAAGAAGCTTTTGACATTGATATATCTTATGGCTTTGGGTAAGTGAAAAATTTGAGGTTGCTACCTATCCAAAAATATGCAACACTCTAACACGATGATAGTTAAGAACTGTAGGTGATTATTAAATTGGGTTGATACTATTTTCTTTTGGGGAGACAAAAAGGTAGACGAAACTGATGCCGAGGTTCTGGGACAACCTATACTATAGGTCTTTATGGATTTTTAATCCAAGTTTCAGAAACATTGATGCAGTAGTTTGGAAGCAAAGCTCTGATCGGGACATTTTTTTTTGTGTACTGAACACGAAAAAATACTCGAAAAGTTTACGTTAACTCAGATATCTATTTATATTAGGGAGTTTCCTTATACCTAACAAAAAGAAATAAAATTTGATTAAATAATGTGAAAATATAGATTTTTCTATTATTTTAGGTGCTTTGTCGTTGGAATTTGGTTCCAGGACCACGGGATGGAAACCTATTGGAGAAATAACTATTTGTATGTGGAGGGGGGGGGGGGGGGGGAGTCATCTGCACCACGTAGTAATTAACATGATATTGTCATCAATTTACTACCTACCACGATATCTAACTGTTACGAAATCACTGAAGTTGCGGAAACCCATTTCAAGATGGAATTGTGAGAAACGTTCTCTTTTTCCACGAAAAATAAAGAGTTACAATCGTAAATCGATTTCGACGGTTAGGTCATCATCAGTAATAAACAATAACTTTTTACTCACCTCATGAAACGCTCAAATAGCGCCTGACCTCGATCTAAACGAGCCCTGAATGAGATCTCAATCGGCCCTGGTACGCACGTCGACATTATTGGATAAACAAATGTAAGCAGTGTCTTGTACTTGCAGAATTCTCGCATTTTGGATCCAATTTAGGAGTAGTTCATAGGGGTTGTTCTGAATCGAGCTTATGAGGACCTAATTTTGAGTTTTATTTTCCTGCCTAGTAAAAAACCTACGTACTTTTGATACCGGAAACCGGTAATGAAACCGTCAGTTGCAGAGCTAATTGCTACCCAATACTGATGCCGTTGGTATTAGGAAAGCGAAGCATGGTTCTGAAACCGTTGGCTGAGAAAGGAATACTAGCCGGTAGTGAAACCGGGAGTTGAAGGAGTTCTAGTACTTGAAAACATTGGATATAAATATACGAGATGATAGGTAAGTTGTATGGGGAGCAAAAGAGCCAAGCGAATTCGGGAATGCGAATGATGCCAGGAGGGCGTTGCTACGCAGCCTTTTATAGTTTGAAGTAACTCCTATGTTGGGAATTGAACTGGTTCTTTCTAAAACTCGGGTGTAGACTGTATAACGGTTAATTAAATCTCAAAATGACTATTAGGAGAACGGGAAGATCAAAAAAAGGTTCCGCATCGAATAATAATATGAGATGTTGTACTCAAAGCGCGAAGCATGTAATAATTTACACCATTTTAAAGAAATATTCGTACTTTCTATGAATGAAATGATTTTTAAATCCTTGAACCTTGTGGGTGGTGACTGTAATGTTTTCTCACCAGTTAGGTACATATTTAGTAAATAGATTGACGTTTCCATACTTTGTACTAATTCCGGTGCAGTAACAGTATTTTCTCTTGTGAAATTATAACACCTTCTTCCAATAATTTATTCAACTTACTTTCCGGCATAAGGCAGCCAAAGTAATGAAACACAGTGCCAAGAGCTTGGCACAACGGGAGTTTTAAACCGCACTGTGACTTACGAGGTGAATTCACGAGGAGCATTTGTTAGCGAAAACCCCGTACAGCGATGGGAACTTCGGAGCCACTTCCACTGTTGTCACTTGAGAGCGACAACTTTAGCTAAGTCTACCTTGTGTAAGAGCAGGAGGAATCAGCACTGACGGGCGTTCGAAATACAATATCCCGTATAACGTTCGAATTTTATTTATCGAATCCTCTTTGTTCGAATTTGATCTTTTGGATTAAATATCTTAAATAAATGTACATAAAAAGAAGCAGGTGATGTTTTTGAATAAATGACAATGAATTGTTTTTGGACACCTCTTTATAAATGTTTTTATTCATTTATTTATTAATTTTATTTTCAAAGAAAACTTTCCGTAAAGGTGGAGGGAGCGCAGCATTAAATTTAAAAAAATAATCATTATAAAATAAATAAATAACTAAAAATAGTGAGAAGGACGCCCAGGTTTACCCTACGCCGGCTCTACGGATGAGGGAAGTTGTGCAGAAGCATTTTTGCAGAAGTTGCATTTTAACAACACAAAAGCAGTTGACACACACTCCATGCATTAGGAATACCTTATAATAAACGATTTATTAGTTGTGTTAGTTTAACCGCATAAGCTATTAAAGAAGGTAAATTTTATTCTAACAAAAGGCAGTTAAGGCATGGCCGATTTGGCCTTTGGAGCCGGTTCATTTTGGTTTATTATTTCCAATAATAAGCCTATGTGATCGTATAGCAAAAAATTTTTATAACCCCCCCTCAAACTTTGTCACTTTACGTTTCAAGGTGCGTAGAATCCAAATTTGAAATGTCCGTCCGCCGTCCGCCGTTCGCCGTCCGCCGTCCGCCGTTCGCCGTCCGCCGTCCGCCGTTCGCCGTCCGCCGTCCGCCGTTCGCCGTCCGCCGTCCGCCGTCCGGGCCATAAAAGGCCTAAGAATTGACTTAAAAAACCCGTCCTTTCGCACATAGACTCCATTTGGGGTCTAGTTGGTCCTAACGTTTAACCATCCCGATCGCTTTACTCGCATAGATGCTATGGGCCAAAAACGGGCGAAAAAGTGTCATTTCAAGGCTTTGTTAGACTTACGCACGCACGCACGCCTGGCACGCTTGGCAGGGGGTCACGGTGGGTGGTGAGGGGGGGTGAGCGGGGGGTGGAGTGAGAGGAGGCGCCGCGGCACCTTGTGGTGGGTACGGCATTCCTTCGAGGCATGAATATATGTTTTTTTCTAGGTCATATTTGTGTGTTAATACCAATGCTTTTCCTACTCATATTTAATAACATATCCTCTCGACTTTTCGTACGTGGTTAGATAATGATATTATTAAGGCAATAACTATTTGAATAGATAGGAGCTCAAATCGAGAAATATAAACATGCGTATATAATTATAGAAGTATAGGTTGTGGCAACTCGAAATGGGACACGCCGAGGAGTCTGGACGGGCCTTATGACGTACGCAAGCCAACTAAAACTACGATCATACTCAATTGAAAAAATAATAAACCTTTGTGAAATAATTTGCAGCGTTTTTAACTGTCGTTTATAAACAATGTACTCGTTCAAAACAGATATATATATATATATATATATATATATATATATATATATATATATATATATATAAAATATATATGTATATATATATTTTTTCAAATTCTCTTAACTCATTAACATTCCTTGATATCATTGTCATTAAAAAAAATACAGCACATTTTTAAAATCGTTTTTCTATTTACTTAACTTTTTCATTGTCATTGTTGTTAAATGTTGTTATTGTTATTAAACTAAATTCTTGTTATTGTTGTCATCAAACATTTCTCTACATAGTTATTTATAGTTATACATATAAATTATTGGGGTTCACTAAATATTTTATATTATTTTATTAATCAAAAATTTCCTGTATTCCCAAACAACGTAACAGTACCCTGCCGGCTTAGGCCAATATTTTTTTGGTTTAATATATTGGTTAGGTGGTTAACGGAAAATTCTGCCACCCCGAACCACTGCGTTCGAAATTCACTCAGCACCTACAGGGCATTGCGCAACAAAGTGACATGAATGTGTCCTCTATTTCCCTACGATTGCACATCGAACATTCTTCGAGAGTTCTTTGAACATTGCACATCGAGAATTCTATTCTTCCCTCTATGCAGGGTTTATAATTAAGATTTAACAACTCTGAACGAAGTTTTAACACCCATCTAACCAACCCCAACCCCACATCTTGATTCATATCGGCACATAGTACATCGTGGTTCAGCCGTCAATACCAGAGGTAGGTATAAGATGGATTTTATAACTAACTGATGCCACTGCAGAATCCGAGATTCCAAATTATTTCAACTAAAAAATCGCAGGAAACAGGTTACAATTTTCTCATCATATATAATGGTCAAGTTGCATAACTAGGTAACAATATCTCGCGAAGAAGGGTCTGTATGATTATAATGATTCCCTACTCTGTACTTGTTATACTTTGAAGCTATTCTATTCAGAGGATGGAGAAATTTGGAGAAAAATGTGAACACACTTCCAAAAACTTTTCTTTTTTTTAACCATTTAGAGCCTAATTTGCAGACAGCCTACCGGACAATCGCACACGTTCCAGAATCTAATTACTGAATAAATATGTTCTACACACTTCCAGTAAGAAAGTATCAGCACATATTCAGTTTTAGAACCAACAGGACAAAACTAATCGCATGTTAACTTGTGTGAAAATAAGAACTACCTCATTCTTTAAAGTGACTGTCATATTTAAACAAGCTTAGTTGAGTCAAATTTCATTCTCATCAAAGTTTCTATATTGTCAACTACCCCTGATGATAGGATGAAGTCCATTCAGCGATCCGATGACATGGAATACAATACCTACTACTATGGACGTACCATAAGCGTGGCCACGGGGCCGGTGTCGAAGATGACCGCACGTATCAGACAACACATAACACGAATGATCAAGATATTAAGACTAATGCTAATATTAATTTTAATAATTGATCTCCTATAAAGTAAACATCTAGTTAAAGCTATTATATATTACAGATTTGAAAAAAAAATTCAAATTTTCTTCTCATTCATACAATTTTATTTACTGTATCTACTGTATTTTTCTTTTGCCTGGGGGGGGGGGGGTCCCCTCTATATCCACCACTGGGGATCAGTCATGTAAACAAAGATGGCGAAAAGAACTACCCACCTAGTGATAATCGTTGATTGGAACGCTGACCACCCAAATTCGGCTGGTTGGTTTTGATCGTTGATTCAGCGCATTTAATCATTGATTTATCTGAACCGGAGTTGGTGACACCGAATATCGTTGTTTAACATCTGAGATCTTCGGTTTAATGAGTAAACGTTGATTAAAAACTTTGGTGAAACCGGCCCTAAGATTATCCTAAAATCCTGAATGGTGCTCATTTTGAATTTTAACCGTTTCATTGTTCCATCATGTGCGTTTGAATATAAATTTGTTACCCATGTTATCCAAGTAAATAACATCAAGTACAATGTGTTCATATGTGTACTATATAGGGTGTTCCACTTCCCTATACGTTTTTCAGAAAAATTTCAAATCGTAACACCCCATTCGATGTGAGTGTTGACGCTTCAACCGAATCCAGTGATCTGACCATCGAATTAAAGCTTTTCAATTAGTAGTGGGTGTTGACCGTTAGATGGAGTTCTCACATGAGGTGTCGAGCCGTCCCCGACATTTCCATAGTCCAACGCACAGAAAGGCCATAAAGCGTAAATGTCGGTTGGCAGGGTCTTGACTTAAGCATGGGTTAGGAGAGGGAAATGCTGCTTCCGCACCCTTTTGTCAGTTGACCCATGTTTTGTTTTGATGATTCAAGATGCTTACTTACTGAAACTTAATGCCCTTGTGCCGTTTTCACCCCGTCTACATCGCATCTTCGCTCTTTACGTCTATTCCTTGGGAATTAAGAACTGTGGGTTCATTTTATTTCACATGGGAATTTTTAGTATTTAGTATTTCTATTATTTTCTGGTATTATCAAGTTTAGTTGATGTTTCTTCGCCTAGGGCTATTTTGATCTCATTGCTTTCCCAAGTGATCAAAATGGTATTCAGTCACAAACAAATGAAAACAACTGCTTGATAATATTATGGAATTGATAGGAACAACATATTTATAGCGCAAGGTTTGTAGTGGACGGTATCATGGAAAAACCAATTAAATTCAGGAGCAACCTACATAGTTGATTAGTTTAATCATAAAGCTAATATATCATCCCGAAAAATTTTTGCATCGAGAATGTCCCTCCAAATTATTACAGAAATTGAGAAGATTAAGAAGATAGTTGTAATAATAAAATAATGAATGCTCCAGTTCTTATCCTCCACTGCCAGACAACGTTAGCTGAAAGGCGGAGCGGTATTGGCCGGCTTCCAAGGATCAGCTCAGTTCCCCCGTCCCTTCTCTAACCACCTCTCTAATTCCTGTTCAGCCCTCTTCTCAATCTACAGAATAAAATAAAAACTCTGGGTCGACGGATAAGGCAGTGGACCGTGGTTACTTTTTCCTAAGAGTAGGTATTGCTCTTTTACCGTGCAGCCGAAGTGGAAATAGGGTTACAAGATTTTCGTTGTCATCCGAATCGGATCCCTTATTTTTCGTACGTTGTTAGTTTTGTGCGAATGGTTTGCTGAGTTATCTGCGCAATTTTTGTTTTAAAGATCTTCAATAATGAAGACCCGCTTGGTTGGTCCATTACATTGTGCGAGTTCGTTGTTCATTGCTGAGAAATGTAATGATGTAAAACTCTACGTATGTTGTACAAATATAGCATAGAGCATAAATCACAATATAATGTATACAGTGGTTTGCCTATCAGTTTTATTAATTATTGTGTTACCTAAAAATCAGTTTCAATAGTGATATTACTAACGTTTTCTGGAAGAAGGTTAAAAGTATAACCCCCCCCTCTTTCCCTTCTACTTGTTGGCTTACAGTTTACCATAAGATCCGCTCAAAATTTTAAAAAATCCGGGACAGGTGCGAGTGTATGAATGTACTTTAATTCTCCTCGAAACTCATTGCATCTACATAGAATTGGGCTTTTCTAGGCTACAAATCAGTAAATTTCCTTTACCTTCTCAAGGAAGAGCATATAAATCATGAATATGTTCTACGGTATATGAGGAGATCATTTACGATTTGCATCGTACCTGTGTCATGGGCTCGTTTGGTCACTAAAGATACGCGGGTCTTTCAGCGAAGAAGTGTAGCACGTTACTAACCCTCATCAGCCTGGTGAGTGAAACCCGAAAGAAAAAATGACGATGTCATGTTGATGTGAAATTACTGTGAAAGTCAGGTAATTGGGTAAACAGTAATAATGAGGGATAAGGTAGGAAATTGATGAAATGACTTTCTACAGCTGCACATGGAGGAACTGGACCCTTTAGTGCAATAGCAGAAGATAGTTGAGAGGACTGAAGGAGGAGCAGCTTGATTCAGGGTCAGCGGTTCGGATCTCCATCTGCTTCCCTCATCCAATCCCATTTAGTGGTTCTGAGTTTTCGTCTAAACTATTCCTCAACCTAGTGGTAAACTCGTCGCAGCATCATTTGTTGGTGGAAGAGAGAGGAGATCTGGCTTCACATTGGTCTTTGGCTTGGTGAATGCAACGTAACATTGCTTGTTCATGTCTTGAACATTGTATACGGCGAGGAACCCCCCCCCCCCGCCCCTCCTCGCGGCCCTGTTTCCTGGCATTTTATATTTCTTGTGATGATGGAGGTGGTGGAATTAATGTCACATAGGATACGAGTTGAAGGGAGATGTTACGTACTCATCAAGAGTTTCGCAACGGTTGTAATTACTTTTTGGAATATTGCTGGAGTGTCACACATGTGAGTGTCGAACTGTTATCCCCCAAAAATTATAGATGCCTCAACAGAATTCAAACGTTTCTCTTCCTACACAAGAGGGAAAGCTCAGAAAAGACCAACACGACTCTACTCGGCTGCCGAGGCCAATTAATCAAATCTGCCTCTACGGTGACCTCAAAGTTTACGCTATCATTGATTGAATTCCTCACACATTAAGATGACGGGGGTTCAGTATAAAACGTTCTCAGTGGTATGTGAGGTTATAGTAATAAAAAACAGTACGGTGATTGCTGAGCTGGAGTCTTCAGTGGCTATAAAGACAAAAAGACAATGGCAAAAGTACGAAAAGAGCAAAGCAGAGACGACGCCTATCGCTAGTCACCAGTTCCGTTGATTGTAAGTCCGCGGCCACTTAGCAACATCTACTTTTGGAATGGACAGAGGTGATAGTGTTTTCTGAGCTTTTCCTCTGGTTTAGGAGGAGGTATGTTAAATTCTTTTCAGGTTTAACTATAATTGGCCATGACAGTTCGTCTGGCATGTTCACTGAGAGCAACACTACTTCAGCTTTATTCCAAATAGGAATAATCACCGTGGCGAAACTCGTGGTGAGTAGGCAACACTCCCTGCAACTCGTACCCTATGTGAAATTTATTCCACCACCTAAAAACCACTAGAAATATAAAATGTCGGAAAACAATGCCGATGGGGGGGGGGGGGTGTCTAGCATTGAACAATGTTCACGACATTAACAAGCTGTGTTAAGTTGCATTCACCAAGTCAACGACCAAAGTGAAGCCTGTTCTTCCCTCTCTTCCACCAACAAAAGACGCTGGGAAACAATCACCTTTCGAGTTTAACACTAGGTCGAGGAATGGTTGAGAAGAAAACTCAATACCACTAAATGGGATTGGATGGGGGAAGCAGATGGGGATCCGAGCCACTGCCAGCCCTGAATCAAGCTACTCCTCCTTCAGTCCTCTCAACCATCTTCTGCTATTGCACTAAAAGGTCCAGTCCCACGCCCTGTGCAGGTGTAGAACGTCATTTTATCTATTTTCTTCTTCTTAGTCGACTAAAAAGATTCATTTTTGAAAATAATTAACCACAAGAAAACGAGGATAGAGCATAGACAAAACGCTGCAAATACACAAACGCGGATTTATTTATTTATACATTAGAAAGTTTCTATGCGTAATACCTGGAAAAGTCTATAAGTAGAAGATAGTGGGCCTATAATATTATTAAACAAAGTCAATGATGCATTATCGTCATATACGTAACTACATATACTTAGGTAAGCACTCAATTACCTGAAATTGAAAAACAATTTACTAGTCTTATCGGTAATCGAAATATTATTGCTACTTTAACAGATCAAATAAGAAAACCTAACAGTTTATGCGTAAATATACCAACTATCGAAACGTTTCATACCAAAGCATATTAGTATGTAATTCATGCTATACAGGAACGTCTCTACAGGACGTCTATACAGGAATGTATGGGTTGTATGATTTCGGGGCTTTAAAGTAAATATGCTGCGAGAAACGACCCCCCCCCCCCTTCCATCACCTCCCCTCACACGCTCCAAACCATAGTAAAGTTATGAACTGCTTTTAGAAATTAGTTGGAAATATCACAATATATCATTATTGAACCCCTCGTCATTGAGAAATGTTCATTTCTTGATACTGTCTACCAAAAGGCCAAATACTTAGCTACATAGTTACAATATTAATAAATAAATTGAAATAAATGAATACATTTAAAAAAATCGGTTGAAAACAGTATGATTAGTATTTTTTACTTCCTCTCCATCAATCCTCTTCACAAAAATTCGTCATCAAAATGAAACCCCGATTTTTAGCAAATTTAAATCGAAAGATTACTAAAAATTATTGGGGGAAAACAAACGAAAATATCATGATTTATTGTAATCACCCCGTCCACTTCCTCCCCACCGTCAGTAAATTCGAACCTTCCAAGGTTTTTTGAATAAGTGGACCGAAATCTGAATCGGAAAAAAACAGGCAAGGAAATCTGATAAAAAAGTGAAAACATAACGATATATTAATTTTACTCCCTCCATACGCTCTTTCATAATAAAATTCAAACTCGTGACAGAGATTGCAATACTAGTCCGAATTCATAATTGAACAGAGGCAAAAAAGAAGAATCGCGCAAATCGATAGAGAATAGACAGCATATGAATTAATTTGTAACTACCCCCTTCACCCCTCATCGTAACCACAAATCCAGAATTCCCAAGGTTTTTTGTTCAACTAGGCCAAAATTTGAATCGAGCGAAATAAGAATCGCGAAAATTGGTCGAGAATTGTAGCCAGGCCAGCGTCGACGAATTTTTTCGTAGAAAAGCACGCTTTTTCAGATTTACTCCTTCCGATTTCCCCTTTCTGACATGAAATTCAAAATTATCTAGGATTGTTGCAAAATCATATCAAAATTTGGATCGAACAAAGCTAGAATCTCAGGAATCGGTTGAGAATTGTTACCTGGACAGTGTCGACAAAATTTGTCAGACAAAGACACCCATGGGTTTTTCACGGATTCGGTTTCAGAATAGTCTGAACCTGATTTTTAATTTGTATTACGTAATGGTTTTGCTTGAGTGGTTCCCCACCCTCATGGATCAGTTCTCATAGCTTGTCCCTTTCATGTACGAAGCCTTGTCTGTATGACCAGCTTCAGAGGGACTTCGTAAAAAGCGAACTCTGGCTGACGGTAAAAATATTTATAGCGGATCATGTAAGTCATTTCCAAATGTTTAAACTATTATTTATGTAAAATAAAAATATATTTCCATTCATTCGGACGAGTTCTTCAGAACGTAACAACAGCTGTCAACTGAGAACAATGGTACATCAGAATCTATGCATAACAACTCGGATAAAGGCATCCACCGAATTAAATCAAATGAGATAAAATAAAATACCTGTCAAATATTCACTAGTCCATTACATGTGACAATTGGTATGATAAAGTCAATTTGTGAAGAAAAATTTGGGTGCACGCGAAGTGTTCAAATTTCAATACAATATCACATAAATATAATAAGAGACTTTTGGAAAATTCATGATGCATGACTGAACCTTTTTTTTTTAATTCAGCGGATTTTGAAATGAAAACCAACATATTTTGAGAAGGGTTAAACATTTCTTGTTGGTCATATACAAAATCTTGAAAATAATACAGCAAAAAGATGTAGGAATCTCTATGGAGTGCTAATTATTACAGTTGATGACCAGACCATGGTGGAGTATAGCATCAATAAATAGCCGGATGATTACGTTCTCAATAGAACCGGAAAATCGTTCGGATTCCCCACGAAAAATGGAAAAATCTCAAAATGGAAGGACCATGAGCCAAAAAAGCCACCACATGGAAAAGTCTGAACCCCTTTCAGTGCCTCGAGAGCGGATGTCAACAGTTACCAACTGGGTGAACGCTTTATCGGACCGAAGTGAATCCATCGGACCGATTGGCTAACTCGCAACTTCACGTTTCAATTGATACAAACGGCTGAATCGCTCTGGCAACGATCGGTCAGGTGTTCCGATCCGTATTCCAAGCCCAATTTCAACTCGTTTAACTCAATGACTGGCCCTTTTACTGGTTTTCCATCTGGTAACTTTTTAGTTGATGCGGAATAGTTATAATCATTTTTTGATGCTAAACGCCGAAGTTTTTGAAGAACAATAATAAGGTATTCGAAACCTGATTTGATGAAGAAAGAAGAAGAGAAAAATTTTTATTGTTAGTCTACACAATGTTTATAACCGAAAACAAAACGGTTTATAACTGTTAGAAATTACAACATGGTTTTTCCAACCGTCTGTCAGGAGGCTAGGTTATAAATAGATATGTCATGTGATAATGCTAAACGGAAGTTAAACTAATACATGTTGTTGGATTCGTTTGAATGAAATAATACAGTTTGGAATATATATATATATATATATATATATATATATATATATATATATATATATACTCGGCGCTTCGTGCCTCGCCGGGGAGCTTCGCCCGCCTGGACCCCCCGGATCTTTTCTCTTTTGTACTGCGCAGAAAACGAGGATAATTTGCTATGCAAACCAAAAAAAATTTGACCATTTAATTTCATTAATATTTGTTGCAAAATCTGTAAAACTGTTGATAAATCTGAAAATAAAAAATCATGTTCGAATCACAAATTTTATTTAGTATGGGTTTTTGTCATAAATTGGTTTTTAACCTTTTCTTTGTGCTCAAATTTTAATAAAATTTACCATATTATGATGTACGATAGGTCCACAGGAAAATTCGCTCATACAATCATGTTGCATGACTGGAACTTCTTCTTTTTTTCAATTCCCCGGATTATTAAGGAACTCAAAATAAATTCAAACGGGAGACAAAAAATATAAATAGAAAGATTCCAGAAAGATTAGAAAGACCAGTGGTATAAATTTTTTAGTTAAGAAAAATTATGAGTACCGGTTTGTCAAATCTCGAAACTAGATGCATTCTATACAGAATTTTTTTGAATTAGAATTTCCAACCCGTTCATTCCGCAAACCTCTGCAAACATTGATTTTCTTAAATTTTAAGAAGCAAATCTGAATAATTTGAAACAGTGATTTTTTATTCAAAAATTGCCGTGAAACATAAAAACCGAGTAAAACTTTTGTTACCTTCCCAGGTACTAAATGTAACTTGAAATTTAATATTCCGTGGGTTTTAATTGAATAAATGCAAAAATACCATCTATTAGACCAAAATCACCTTATATCATTTTTATCAAACTTCATCAATGAAACTAAGGCCTCGAAATGATTGTTTTTTCTGTTTATCTTATTTCTGTTAGTTTCCGTTATTTGATATAGGGCAATAGAACCACAATATGCATTTCTATCGATTTTCGTGGTTTTTGAATTTTTCCCACCAAAACCCCTAGTCGGAACACTGAGCGTCGGACGGAAGAGTACTCGATTAATGTGTGAATAATTGGTGTAGCGCCGTAATTGTTCAAGCTGACATTCTTTCTCTCTTCAACACAAATATGATCAACTTGAAATTCCATGAATCTTCCATGAATTGTTATCCATACGTAAATGAGTGAACGATGTTTCCACTGAACCAAGGTTGAAGTATTGACAAACGAATTGCGAACGAACTTCAAAAGCAGTCGTTTCATTGAGGCTTCCTCTAAAATAAGACTTTCTTCTTCTTTTCCCTCTTTAGAAATGTATTAAATTAAGTGAAGCGATTTCAATACCGCCAGCTTATATTGATCCGTCAACGATAACATTTCTTACATTCAATAATGAACCTGACTCAAAAGTTGGGTTCCGATTATCCCAGAGAGCTCAATATTATACAATATGCAATATGCTTTGATCTACCACACCAAAATGAGCTCATGAATCTTTAGGGTTCTCGAATGTTTTTTATTTTGTCATATTGTATTGTTGAAAAATGATATTTGATAGTTATATAGTGAAATGATTCAGTGACCGCTCTAAGGGGCTGCTCTCAGACCTTATAATTCGTATCTAGATGTACCAAGGGACCTCCGTTCTTAATTTCAGCTTCATAGGTTGAATAGCAAATAAATTAGCTTTGGAGATCACAAGGCACCGGTAGCACTAGCCTTCTTGTATACATCGTTGTATACATTGTATAATCGTTGTTAAGTTTCATTTCTTCGTTTTGGTGTTAGGTGATAAATTTTCGAAACGAAGGTCTCCTTATAAACATATTCTACTTTAAACTAACCAAAAATGGCTAATAATCGTTAAATTCATATCATAAACTAACATATAACTAGAAAATAAAAAATTATGCAAAAAAATGGAAGTACGTAAATTTTATTAATATTGCTAAAAAATTGATAAAAACTGCATAAAACGATACAAATCCAAAATCGTTTTTAAATAGCAAAATATTATTCAGAACGGGTTTTTTGTCATGAAATTGGCAGGTAGTTGATAATTTCTTTGTACACAAATTTCAAAACACAATGTAATACCATAACTTTCGAAAATTAAATACATTACATACATTATTAAGAACATTAAATTATTTTAATCATTTCTTTTAACCTATTTCAATCACCATTATAGGCTTCTATTTATTGTAATCTTGCTTTATTTTGACTGGAATTTTATACGTAAGTAGTATGTATGTATACTAACAATTAAAAATTAATGAAACAATTAGGGAAACTGTTTAGGATTAAACAACCAAGGGTGATCAGATACCTATGTGGGCAGTGAAAAGTAGAGGAAGTTCGTAGGAGAATTTTGGTGGATACTGAACTTTTGATATTTTTCGTTTGATATTATTTGATATTTTTGATATTTTGATATCATATGGGCTAGCCCCAGAAGGTAGTGGGAATGGCTTGATTTCAGTTTGCAATATCCATATTTCCGCTTCGTTGACTGGTGATTTTACTTATCTCCGTGGGGCTGTACGATATCCACGCCATTTTGCCCTAATACAAACGAACTTAATAAGAATAATAATTTTCTTTATTTCTAAGAGCTTCTGAAGATCCTAGGCAACCGGACTCGTATTATAGTAGAGTTTTACGAACTACATTCCCCAACTGAAGCTGTTAGGTACTGAGGTTAGAAGCGTAAAATTATTAATTTATTAATTATTAGTGCACCCTCTTCTGCATCCTATATGGTTCATAGAGGGGCTCTGCTTACCCTGCCCCACCACAAACTACACCACTGCAACTCAGGTAGTTTATGCCATCTCCGGTATAATTAGTTTTCCTTTGCTCGAGTAATTCCGGGCTACATGTATCACCACATCGAACGTTCACAATTTGTTCCCGTGGAAAATTGGAAACAACGTGGGGGATGATGAAACAACCCATTTATCGTAGTACCGCAGCACCTTTGTTAAATGGCCCATAAATTGTAACACCAATATGCCCATCAGATTGAGCTATGTCAATCATTAATTTGTTTCATGATCAGAGAGAATAGGGGATCAATTGACACTCCTACGCATGCAAGATGGCGCGGTTAGTGGAAATAACCGCTGATGGATACATTCACGTTATGACGTGTATTCTTATTTATGGACGCAGATATCGGGCTAGGAGAAAACAGACGGTGAACTGGGCAATAACCGTAATTTTATGAGATCGTTGAACCCCATGTATCATCACTGTTCTCTTTCACATCTGTTTCTACTGGAATCACCATCAAACATAAGTTGACATGAGAGTTTTGAAACATAACTCTATGAGCGTTTATGTCAATAATGCATATCTTAGTCAAAATTATTAAACCAAAAAAGAGAAAAAGAAAAAAATACATAATTATTGAAACAAAACGTGGCGGCATTGGAGAAATACAGCCCAAACAACTTATTGAGTGAGTTGATATGGTAAAATTTTCCTTAACTAGGTTGTAACCAACGTAAGGCGGTTCCAAACACATGGACTTAGTTTGAGGTCTATTGGAGATTTCAAGCTGAACACGAATTGAAAGTCCCTAAATGTATGCTTACCTTTTTTTCTTTCATCTTTTTAATGTGTTTGAAGAAAATAACTGTTGAAATGAACGTTGAAGGAAATGTAAAGCGAATGTGCGACGTTCGGGAATTTATCATTTTTGAAATGGATTCTTGAAAACAAAAAAGGAGGGGGGGGGGGGGGGGGGGGGTGTTCTGGGCTCTTGAAAACCCCGTTTTCAAAATTTCAGCACAAAACTTCATCAAACTTCATCGAAAACGCCATAGGTGGACACTTTTTTTTTACAAAGCTTTTTTGTCCACTTCCAATCATCCAACACCCTCATCAAGGCACCTTTTTTGAAAGCAGGTAAAGAAAAATTTCACAGGATTTAGAAATTTACTGAAAATTAGATCATTTATTTGTCAAAATCATAGAAGGATGGGATCATTTTGAAAAGTGAATATGAGTGTCACATGGGCTAAAAGTTTCTGTTGAGCAATTTTAAGATTTTGCGCACATTAGTCTGATGGTGTGCGTGGCGAATTGGAGTGTTGGATTATTTTGTTGTTCAGTTTTACCTAACATCTGTTTCTGAAAAATTAGGGTTTAAATTGAAAATAAGGCAGTAGTTTAAAATTGCGTTACTGATTATGGAATCCAGTTAGAGAAAGTTTCACGTTTAAAGGTTTAATATTTCGCTATTAGATAGGCCTTATACGCAGGTCACTGGTCTATAATTTATAATTAAACCCAGTTGTACATTTATAACCGAAACTCTGGGGCTTTGCGCCTTGCAAATGGGTTCACTCCATTACAGCATCAGGACCTCACAATTTTAAGCTTTCTAGTAAATTTAAATGCGTACGCGGTAAATTGATTTGAAACTGTTATTTTTTCATTATTATTATTGTTGTCATTTATTATTATTATTTATTTTTTTTTTTACACACAACCCTTAATTTACAACTATATAAGTAGGTTGAAAAGAACATAAATCAGTCCCAGAGGACCCTCAGCTGACAAGCAACTTTCTTTTTCGAAGCGATCCAAGAGCGCTGGCTTCCAAATTTCAGCACCATAGGTCGACCAAGACAGAAATTAGCCTCTGAGGTCCCTCAGCTGATCATTCCGCCTCCAGACCTTGGTATCCTACGTGTTTCAGAAGTGCTTCATTTTCAATTTCATCACTACAATATAAGTAGAAAGAAATGTGTCCCGAAAGAGTGTCATCTTAAATCTCAGCACCGTCAATGGATAAGAAAAGAAATTAGCTTCAGAGGTCCCACAGCTGATCAGTGCCCCTCCATACTTTGAAATTGTGTTGTAGATGTATATTGTTGTATAGAAGATTTACGTTTAAAGATGCGTATAATACTAAAACTATCTTGCTATAATAAACTCCATTTCGTGAAGTGAGAATTCCATTGGAATTATATCAGCTGATTCAATCGCCGTAGTTTTCAAGACGAGTTTTAATATGTTTTACCAGTTGCAAGTCACTCCCGTGTTGGTGTATACTTTCTTCATTTTAACCTTCAGGGAGCGGACAGATGAATGGTTGAACGTACAGCTACCTAGACGGTTTGATTTGATTTTCTGGGAGGATATATGTAAAATACCAAAAAAAAAAAAAAAAAAAATAAATAAAATAAAATAAAAATAAAACATTACTGTTTGGTACATTGAAAGTTTTCAAAATCTTGATTTTATAAAATTTCAGCCCTTAGATTCTACTCTTCAGGGATGATGGAACGTGGTGCCGATGTTACTGGCGAATCTCCGGTCGAAATATGATTTTTGAGCCAAAAGCTTCGGATGTTCTACGACAGACGGACACATTTTTTTAATTATTATTACTTTTTTTAGATTTTTGGATTCTACGCATTTTTTGGATTATAAACGTAAAACAACGAATTTAAGACTGGTGAGAGGGGGTGTTTATAATTGTTCTTTCTCGGCCGATTACAAAAGTTTATTATTGAAAATAATAAACCAAAATCATTAGGCATGCATATTTTTAATTTTGATAAATATCTACCTAAATGCTAAGAACAACCGATTGGGCCTATGAGGTCCTTGGATCTCAGCGAATGTTTAGTTTCTGGTGTGTAGACAAAAATCTATTTGAAGAAAGTGTTATGAGAGTTAGAATAATTATAGACAAGAAAGTTTCAGCAACAACTTTTCTGGAACGTTAGACCTAATCATAAAATCGAAATGATTACGTGACCGCTAATAAAGGAGTGTAGTTTACAAAGCAATTTTAAAATCGGGATTCTTCAAACAGTTTATCTTCGAGGAGTCGTAAACTTTGAAGAGCTCTCTACGCGAGTTCAAAGCACTTCTTCTGTGAGGGCCAATCTGGAGAGGAGGATGAAATACTGCAGGGTGGATAGTCAAATTCTGAATTAGCTCGCTCTTTTATGTTCACCGTTAATAAGATGGACAACCAACTAGTGGGCAGTGGGCACTTTACGATTCCATTCCCTAGGGAAACAAAAGCATACAATTGAGGAGCAATCATTCCATGCTAGTCTGACGTGAAAGAAAGGGGTTTGGAAAAGCTGAAAGTTGACATAAAATGACACCAACGTTTATTTATTAATTTTTCATAAATAGCCTACAATTCCCTCATATTAAAATATCATCGCATTCGATTGTTTCGTTGTGTGACAATATTTGAAGAATATCGTGGTATGCTGCCCAACTTGACATCCTTTTAATTGATTAATTAATTTTTTGGACATCTTAGTTGTAAAAAACATCGATTTTTATCAAGCTTGTTTAATTTAACAGATCAATGATCAAAAGAGACAACTCACTATCCAGTGTTGGTATTTTACGTCTTGACTCGAAAATGTACCAATTCAATTCGTTATCTTCCCTTTAGTCGTAGATCACGGATACAGCATATATATATTGAATGTTCGTGATTAGCTCTTAAATGTTCAAATAATGATAAATCAGCTTGCCGATAAATCCGTAACACCAGGAGATTTCCACGTTTAGCGCAACACCCATCATTAACAGGTGTTGCGGCTGATGTATCGGCGAGCTGAATTAGGATTTATTTATAATAATAATAATTATTATATATATATAGTTTTGATGAAAAATGAAAACACTCGCGTGTAATATTATTTTGAGGTATTACAGAAGGTTGGAAAAAGATAGGAAACACCTAAATAAACTTACAAAATTGAGAGAATATTTCGCTGTGTCAGCGTCGTCAGCTCTAGTGAAGAAGTAGTAGAAAATTATTCTTGTTTCCTGTATTGCTTGTCCGTGTGGTGGTTCTTGGGTCGTAGAATGAGGAGTGGAGGAAGGCGCAATGCACCTAGGAGCCACCGGTATGCTTTTTCTTTTATTTGTACGTCCGTGTCGGATGCATCATCCGGCAGGCGGGCGAGTACACGGAGTTTATAACACTCCTCCAGCCCCTGCTGCCCATGGACAGCTATTTGCTGAGGAACCTTCTTGAGGGCACCACGTCGGAACTCGTACCTACAATTGTTCATCCTGATATTGAGCTGCGTGACGGTCTTCCCAACGTAGAACGAGTCGCAGCTTCGGCACTTCAGCATGTAGATTACATTCTTGGTATTGCAATCAGACGCATCACCGGTCGACCTGTACGTGAACGGGGTGTTCACTGAAGAGAATTCGGCCCCCGACTCCACCATCCCACACAGCTTGCACCTACGCTTTCCGCAAGGGAATAAACCGGATGGCCCAGCTCGTCTAGCTTGTGGGGGAAACGTTTTATGAGAGAATATGTTCTCAAGCGTCAGCGATCCGCGGTACGACACCAAAAAAGGCCTGGGGAAGATGTCTCTGGTGGCTTCACTTTCCAATAGGATAGGGTGTAGCTCCCTCAAGAAGGTATTCACTCGCTGGATGCCAGGGAAGAATGCTGTTACCAGAAATGGCCCCACTTGCTCTCTCTGGTCCGTGGGAGGCTGGTACCTAACAGTGGCTGGTACGATTCTATCTCTTAGGTGACGAAGGGGATATCCTCTTTCCAGGAGGCGTGCCTCCAAATCCGATAGATAGGAGCGGAGGTCCTCTGCACGGCTGCAAATTCTGTGGGCACGAATAGATAATGACCGTGGAATCGATTTTTTTATGTGTGGGGCGTGGCAGCTATAATACTGGAGGTAAAGTTGGGCGTTCGTCTCCTTCGTATGAACCTTTGTATGGAAAATGCCCCCTGTCAGATTTATATCAACATCGAGGAACGTCGAATGGGTGAGCGATTGCTTATGCGTGAAAGTGATTGAAAATGAGGTATTTAGTTGTTGGAGGAAAGAGCTAAGATTAGTCGGACCATGAGTCCATAACATAAAAATGTCGTCAATAAATCTATACCACATGTATGGCTTGAGTGTACGACTTGGGCCCCTCCTCATTAGAAATCTATGCTCCAGGTCAGCCATGAACAAATTGGCATAGGATGGCGCCATCTTGGTACCCATGGCAGTCCCTTTAGTTTGGAGATAGTATTGCCCATTGAAAACGAAGTAGTTCATGGTGAGGACGAACTCCGCAAGCTTTAGCAGAAAGGACGTTGATGGGGAGTGTGGTTGAGGTCGCAGGTTAAGGAAGTGCTCTAGTGCGGCTAAGCCCTCGGTGTGTGGAATTGAGCTATACAGAGAGTTAACATCGATGGTCACCATCAACGGCTCATGCAAGAAATTATCCGGGAGGGTAGTGGCATGGAGGATCCTCAAGAAATCGTATGTGTCACGGATATAGGAGGGTTGTTCCATGACCAGTGGCTGGAGGCAGGAATCAACATATGCCGAGATACGCTCAGTAAGACAGCCCGAACTTGAAACTATTGGCCTTCCAGGTGGAGGGTTATGAGGCGTTTGGTAGGGCTTGTGGATTTTGGGTAGAGTGTAGAACACTGACGTCCGAGATTTGGTTGGTAGGAGTAGAGCGACATCTTGGGAAGACAATCCCTCCCCGGGCCCATGTGCTTCTAGATAAGAACTTATCACACGTCTGAAACCTTCAGTGGGGTCCTCCTGAAGTGGCATGTACGATTCCCTATCGCTCAATAGGCGTTCAACCTCGCATTGATAGTCGCTTGTATTCATGATGACAACAGTAGACCCCTTGTCTGCTGGCATAATTTTAATGGTGGGATCAGATTTTAGGTTGTTCAAAGCAGACCTTTCCTGCCCCTGGAGGTTTTGTGCTGGATTGAGTGAATTCAGAAAAACGGGGTCACTCACTTTCCTCAATAATGTGTCAATAAAACGTTCAAGGGGGTGTGACAAGGGAAGTGGGGGTTCCGGCTCAAAAGCTGTGGACAATCTGAAAGGGCGGAGTGCCGGATGTAGGTTATCCTCCGCTGCCGCATCTGGATTCAAGTGCCAGAAGTATTTCCAGCGTAGGGACCTGGCGAACCTATGAGCGTCTTCAAGAAGCCGGACATGGTCAACTCTAGGGGTTGGTGAAAACGATAGACCCCTTGATAAGAGCCCTGTTTCCGCTGGTGTCAGGGGTCGTGTAGACAGGTTCTTTATAGCATCAGGGCAGATACGTTGCCACTCCATCCGTTCAGGTACTGCTTGTGGGCATACATTGCCGACCGAAATTCTAGTTCTTGATATCTCGGACATATTACTCGGGGCATTTGGATGGTATGGTAACACTGGCGGTAGTCCCAAAGGCAATATACGAGAAGCACTGGCGTTCCGTCTGTGCTGGGAGGTATCAGAATTTATCGAAGATCTCGCCAATTCCATCAGCTTCCTTGCTTTGCCATGCCTAAGTATGATTAGGTGCTCATTTGCCCTTTGAAGTAAGACGTTAACACGATTTCTGAGATTGGAAACTCTCAGACAAATTCTAATGAGAGGTAGTAGATTTTTTTTTGTATATATATATATATATATATATATATATATATATATATAATATATACATTTTTTTGCGTTATAAATAATCTGGTTTGCGTTCGTTTTCATTTCGTTCGCTCACGCCCTTTCGATACCTAGAAAGATTATAACAAGTGCCCCACCCCCAAAATTACCACATTGCGCCTAAAGACTAAAGAGTGATGAACGTTGTAAGTTTTTACGTTTTCGACGTAAAAATGTGCTGTTCTTAAGTAGAATAGCAATGAAATCACTCACTCAGTTGCTCTAAGGAGTATCAGACCTTAAGATTCATTTCTAAATGCCCCAAAGGAACTCTATTCCAAATTTTAGCATCATATGCTGAATAGTAAACTATTTGGCTCCGGAGGTCACACAACTGATCTAGGGAGCTCCAGAATTTATAATTAGTTTCTATAGAATCCAAGTGACCTCCATTTCAAATTCAGCTTCATAGATTGATTAGATTACAACTTAAATCTGGATCTCATTCAACTGATATGGGGTCTCTGGACTTTATGATTCGTTTCTAGACGTCCCAAGGGTTCTCCATTTCAAAGTTCACCTTCATAGGTTGAATGACAAATAAATTAGTTCCGGATCTTACTCAGCTGATCTAGGGGCTTCTGTCTTCATTATTCGTTTCTAGACGTTCCAAGAGGGCCTCAATTTCAAATTTCAGCTTCCTAGGTTGAATAACAAAAAAATTAGCTCTAAAGGTAGATATAGATGCTTCTACGCTCACGATAATTAGTTTATAAATTTCTCGTACATGTTACTTTGTAAATAACTCAATTCTTTGTACAAGGTTCTACTCTGTACTACTAAAAGAATACACACGTATTACTTTTATGCCAAAGAGAGAAACGCAAAGACCTTCAGAGAAGTACAATGAAGAAAGGAAATTTATCGTTGGTGTATGGAGTGGCATTAAATATACAACTTCAGCGAATTGGATGCCAAAGATGGAAAAGTCTAGGGTACGGAGTAGAAGAACATCTAAATTCAGATGGGAAGAAATGAAATATACCTCGTAAGAAGCAGATTACGGAATCTACCATTCGCTTTCCCCCATATTCCACCTCATTTGTTGTTTGAATCAACGAATTGGGTTGCTCTAGATGCGTGACTCAGGATTAATAGGTATATCTCAAAAGGTATACGATCAATATAGATCTCGAGGGATATACGAACCCGAGACGCAGAATGTCATTGAAGCGTGTAATTTTACCTAACGGTTGGCAAATATCTGGGGGAACTGATTACTCTTATATTATTCCTGTTCCATTACTACTTAACTACCTTTGTGTTTGGTGTGAGTAAACTGATCACGGTTGGAAACATCAGCACTTGATTAATATAGAATATTACTAGTAGGTCATATATTTATGTCTGGCTGTAACACCAACAATTAAATTACATAAGCATAATAACATGGATTTTTAACTGTAAAATTGACCTTGAAGTATTTTTAGAATTTGTATAGGAACTAAACAAAGGTTGTAGGAAATTCGTAATTTACAAATCCTATCTCCAAAGTTAGTTAGTTATTACTTTCCAATGCAAAATGAGAATCAAGGGAAAAAAAAGAACTTTCTGAAGAGACAAACTCTATTCCTCTGACATTCTTCCTTCAAAAGTATAATGGCATTTTCACATTATCCAATCCCACTTTTTCCGCTCTCTTCCTTCTTCCCATCTCAACCCATATCAGATTCCAGCTCTGCCGAGATTTATGAAGACGTGTCAACGACTACCCATAAATCACCTTAGCGTCACATGACTTCTTCAGCAGACTCTATCAGGCTGACAAATGGGCTCACCAAAGCACGACATATTTATTTGTGTTGTTATAGAACTCGATCATTTACATTTATATCATATCTTTTTTAACGGTCCATTCGCGAATAGAGAAAATGGGGAGAATTTCCAAACCTTTAAGTTGGTTATTTTCACTTTATTGAAAGGCTGTATTCCTTCAGTATAACCTGGCTATATTATTCTAACTATTGACGAGTACCCAGCAAAGGCAGTTCTCAAGTGATGTCTCTTCTTCTCTTGGTGAAGGTGGTAAAAAGAAAGATGGCGTGTGAGTTGAAGAACTCGAATGATCAATTTTTTTTCTCGACATTATATAGAACAACGATAGAAGAAGAAAGAGCTGAATGAAAGATGAGGTAAACTCACTGGGACCTCAGTTCATGAAGGACTCCATTTTCAATTAAGCTGATCCGAGATCTTCGCTTAGCAAGTTCTCGATAAATATTAAGAGCCCCAATATGTGGAAAAGCAAATTGTAATAAGATGTTTTGGAACATCCTGAGACGGTTTCATATTGATCAATAATTATATGAAGGGTGTCTATGCCCCTGAACATTTGTTGGTTTACGTTTCAAGATGAATGTGTAGAATCCAAAAATCAAGGTCAAATTTCCAAAATCGTGCTAAAAAAAAAAAAAAAAAAAAAAACTCAAAATGGCTAAAACCGGCTAAAAATTAATTCATTTGTTTTCAATTTCAGTGAAAAAAATGATGTTGAAAGAACAATAGACCAGGATATAGAACATTTTCCCGCGAAAATATGCTGAAAAATGTACATAAATTTATTTAATTCAAAAAATAAAAGTCCAAACTTATTTTCAAGCAAAATATCGATTACAACTAATTAATTTTTGCAAAAAAAATTGACAGTTTTGTTTACTGGAAATTTTCAGTGTCAGATATAATATAATACTTCGGTAGTCTACTAAGTATTCATAATATAATACGATTTACGAAAATTCGCTCATTCGATCATGCTGTGTGACTTTTTCGATTTGCGATCACATGAAAAAGTTAAAAGGCCAAAAATACCATGAAAAAGTTCAAAAATTTGATAATAGGTAGATTTGGTTACAAAGAATTCCTATTTCTCCTTACAAATTAGGAATCTACGGAACTTTTCGTGGTAGAATGACCGGTGACTAGAATTCTCAAGTGCTCCCAATGTATGATATGAATTAAAAAACGCTGAAAATTATTGCACATAGGTTTATAATTTTTCCATTAGATAGCCATTTTACGCAGATCATTGGTCTACAATTGTTTGACCTATATAGTACCTGGATTTACGTCCTATTTATAATCAAAAGTTGGGGATTGCACCTCAAAAATCGGTTCACTCCATTACAGCATCCGGACCCCACAACTTTACGCTTTTTAGTAAAGTTAAGATACAAAACGATTCATGACAAAGTCATCTTCCCACCATGTGGGAGGATTGCATTCATTCTTTAATTCACTTAATTACAATTAATGTATATCATTAGGTAGATTAGAAAATAAATTAATCTCTGAGGACCAGCTGACAAGTTTTCTTCCGTAACTAGTAACATAATATTCATGGCTTTTCAAAAGCTTTATTCCCACATTTCAGCACTACACGTCGACCAGGACAAAAATTAGCTTCTAAGGTCTCTAAATAACCGATAAGTTTGCCTCCATACATTATAAATGTATTCTACCTGTTCCAGAAGTGCTCCATTTAAAATTTCATCGCCGGAAGTCAATATAGAAAGAAATCAACCACTCAGGTCCCACCGCTGATCACAGCCCCCCCCCCCCCCCCTCCATACTTTGTGATTGTATTGTAAATTTAGATTGTTGTAGGCGGTTCACGTTTCCAAATGGTTAGAATCCAAAAGCAGAACAACATCTTGTCTGTAATCATTAAGCAAAATCTAGTACACAATAGGTATCTAAATGTATCTGCATTGAAGTGGATGCCTACCGAGGAGACATTAATTAAATAAAATAAAATAAATCATCTCCCCTTGACTAGTCCATCTGTATTTAAGAGCTGACCAGCCAAATGAAATAAGTGTGGCAAAATAAATCACCTAATTTCTACGCCTCACAAGTCCATATATAGGTGACAGAAATTATAATAAACTCGATTTCGTGAAGTAAAACTTCCATTAGAAATCCATCAGCTGATACGATTGTCGTATTTTCAAGGCGGTTTTGATTTATTATTTTCAATAATGAACCTTTTTAATTTTACTGTTTCATCAGTTGTGATTCACTCTCGTGTTTATGTCTTTTAGTTTATTATTTTTAACAATATGAACCTTTGTATTCGAGCTCTTCTCCAAAACTATGGACCAAATTTTATGAAATTTGGCTCAAAAATCATACATTGGCCAGTAACATCGGCGTCACTTTCAGTGAACTCTAAAGGGTAGGGAACCCTAACTGCATGATATTATTGCACTGAAGACCCTTTATGCTTGAGGTCTCAGGTGTAGTGATTACACGCTTTAAACGGTTTCGCGATGAGTTTCATGGGTACGGCCAGAGCTTAGGTAGGACTTCAATTATGTGCTAATATTTTTCCTTTTCAGCATTGGTTCACAGCTAGTTCCCAGCTGATGCTCAACTGAGCTTCAACTACTGAATAATTTATTGTAAAAACTTACTATCGATGATGACGAAATGAAAAAACGTACTACAAAATCCTGACGCACAGGATGGAACATGGACACTTGATTCATGCCTTTTGCCAAGGATGACTGGATAAGGGCTACTGGGCAAGATGAACCACTAGGTTTGTTCTTTTCCACATTTTACATTTGTTTCTATATTAATATATTTTTTATCCAGTTTCACCGTATTTAACCTGTAGGGTTGTGGCCAGTGTGCCAATGATTATTGTGGATTGCGAGACAATAAAGAACCAAGACAAATGAAATACGCAGTCCATTGTTGATGGTATTCCTTTTTATAAGACGAGCCCTGAATGCAAATGCATTTTGTATGGTGTGTCACCTTTGCACTTCAGATGGAATTTCGGCTAAAGATAAGGTGTGTCACACTGTGCGGTGCGCTTGTTGAGGGGATCTTGAATGATTATAGACGAACTGAGAATGATGCGTCTCTCTGCAGTAAGGATAGTCAGAAAAGTATTATCTTGGATAACTAACGACTTGATTAGAGAGTGATGCGTCGCTCTGCAGAGGTGTGAGCGAAGCGACACAAAACCAAAAAAATGATCAGTGTAAATCTCTAAATGCTTGTAGACGAGCTCATACTATGAGTGGTTTCATACGAGTTTACACTCTTGTGTTGACTAGTTGTAACTATGTAGTTTTGACGAAATTCGGGTATTTACGGTAACGTGTATAACCATAATCTACCACCATAACCTGCACACAAACTTTTCATTCGAAACCAACCTTGCGATCGGAGTAGGTAGGAACATAGTAGTTTGAGCAAGAATGAGTTACAGAAACAGACACTCATTTCACCTGCAGGTACTTAGGTACTTACTCCATAAATAATTAACCTGTTGCCTAGTTGTGAAAAATATGGTTTTCTGTTCTATTTATTTGTGGGCGAATATTACCAATATGGAAATAACATTACTTTTTACTATTGTTCACAGTAAATTACATATATGTATACATTAAAAGTGAAAGAAGCTATTTTTGTATATTTTTAGTATCACTTTGTCCATAATTTCGTTCTTGTGTTTCGCATTGCACTATTTATAGGTAGTTATTACATTAAAAATACAATTATTAAACACAAAACATCAGCAGTAATAAAGTAAAACTTACTGAAAATGGCGGGTAAACTTAGTCGTCAGGTTTCCTGCAAAAGACGATATTAATAAGTATTGTGGTAAGTAATGAGAAAGATAAATAATTCAACCTACTATGGATAAAGGTGATTCCCATAATTCAATTTTTCGAAACAGTATTTTTTACTTTGAAGGCTTAATAACTTAACAGAGGCTTATAATTTAAGCGTTTAATAAGTTAGCAGCGTACGAGTGCGCCAAAATAAAATCCACAGAGTATAAAACTCCGCAAACATTTTAGTGAAAACCGTTTCAGGTTGCCGGACTTCCTAAATGGTTAAGTTTTAAAATCTTGAAAATTATCATCTTGTAAAATGCTAATTACTATTGAGATAAGCAAACGGTGCGGTCGGTAAAAGGACGGATCGTTGTAAGTTCTTTATTAAGACTTCTCACGCAAGATTATTCAAGTTGATAGAGAAAATATTTCGTTTAGAACTTCTCAGGAACGTATAAGAGAAATGGGATCGTTTCCCTTAGAGTGCTTTTTAACTTTCGTGGGTGTCACAATAAAGACGGGGTGTAACCATTGCCATGGTTTGTTTTTAACTGAACACGCAATCAAGTAAATCTATACCAATATTATATTACTGGTCACGACTTGTTATAAAGGCTTTAGGTATTATTACGCGATTAGGCGAAGGTGTTAGATGGGAACCGGTTCATTTGTTTAGTTACAAATTAATATTTTTGGTATTAACTTACTATTTGACGCCTTGAAAAAAATAAAAAAGTTGAAAGAAATAAAAAAGTGTGTGTGTGTGTGTGTGTGTGTGTGTGTTGGAATTTATCGCCTATGACTTCTGAATTGGATTCCGAACACTTGAAAACAGCCTTCCCTTCAAAACGGTGAACCCGAAATGCCTGTAGCTCAGCTGGTAAACTGAATAAAAAATTAAACAACTTAGAATCAGCTATCCATTGGCCTCACTAAATTGATTGGTTCCAATAACTACGACTAGAGTGAGTTAGCATCGTTTTAGCGAATTTCCGTAGAAAATGAAAGTATTGCAATGGCTCCAAAATTTTTAAAATAAAATTATATAATATATATAATATATACCTATATAATTTTTGAAAATTTTCTTCGTTCAAATCCGTTTTGAGGCATTCTGAAACGAATCCTAGAGTGTAACGCTTTTTCAAATATATATATATGAAAACGTTTTTAAATCACGCATTCGTTTCCGAATGCCAAACAACGGATATCAATTGAGCAAATTAAAAACATTTTTGGAGCCATTGCAGTAGCTTAGTTTTTTACGAAAATCCGCTAAAAGATCATCAACACACTAGCAATCATATATAACTAGTGGGAACATAGTGAAAAACGCCGTACAAACGATAGAATCAGCTGATATTCCACTGGAATTTGACTTCATGAAATCGAGTTTATTATTAGAGGTCGGTAGTTGGTGCCAAAATCTAGGTAAGCATATTTATGACAAAGTCACCCTTATGCCTAACCAACAGCGCAAATGGGTGACGAAGGTGCTTTATGTGACGGGACCCGTGAAGCCAATTTCTTTCTCGGAACATCTTAGAGGGGCTTTAAAAAGATCTCTGACGCTAGTTTCCAACCTGAGTACACAAATTTTAGATGCAGCTCCTTCTGAACACCTAGAAAAAAATTACGAGGTTCGGAGTTTCACTGATCAGCAGGGGCCTCTGAGGCGGATTTATTTCTTAATCGATAAATGATGATGGAATTTGAAACGGCGAGCTTTTGTAACCGGTAAATACAATAACAAAGCGTGGAGGCGAACTGATCAACTGAGGTACCGAGAGGCTAATTTCTTTCCTGATCGGCCTACGGAGCTAATGGTCGTTATAGAATGGTTTTGGATTACTTAGGATAAATTACAATATTTGGAGACGAAGTGATCAGCTGAGGTACCTCAGAGGATATATACATAAACCAAATGATAAACCATTGTTTAACAATCTGCATATTTTTTAATACTTCGTCGTGTTTCTCACTTCATTATGTCCGTTCATCTATTTTCTTTTGATTCGTATGTAATAACATCATCTCAGAAATAACGTCATGACGCGTGTTTCGCCGTTTAAATGATTGGGCTGATGCCATGTTTTTCGTGAAATATAATTATATATTAATATTGATAAATTTCAAAAATGCAAAAATTTATTCTTGTTATCAAACATCGATGCAAATATGTTTTTTTTAAATATCAGTGGTGTTGAATTGGCATTTTTTTCCTTTCTACATACAAATATTGATATTATAAATACTAAATATTTAGTGACACGTTATTGACAATCGTTACAAGTTGCATCGTTACATCGTTGACACGTTGACATTCGTTATTTATAGGATGAAATAAATGCTACTCTACTGCATGAATTTTTCCATCTTAAGTTTTCACATATCATCGGATGGGAATACCTCATATATAAAAATGGGATGAGATTAAAACAATCCAAAGATTTTTTTTCCATTCTCTTATGTAAAGCAGCGGTTCCCTTTTTCACTGAAATTCACAAAATTGATTTAATTTGAGGTGGGATGAGACAACAATGTGAAGTATATTATTGTACAGTTCACTCTATTGTAAATCCACTTCAAGATACATTTGAACATGGCTTCTCTCACCAAAGCAACTCCAGATACACTCTTTAGTATGACTCCCAGTTAAGGAAAGATCCTCGAAGGACATACATAGTGATACCACGAAGCAGTCCTGCCGAGATGCCAAATTGAGTTGGACTTGTCACTGTGGCACTTTCCTCACACCGCACGGTCACAACCATGACCTTCATTAGCTCGTATAGTCGTTGCTGCAGGTCGCACTTATGTAACTAAGCCAGCCAGGTCTGTCCATGTACACGCTGCCACTGACATTCGGCTTCTTGCTCAAGTCATTCAGCGAATGATACGTACAGTCTATTTCTCCTCATCCCATCCATTTTATGACAAACCACCCACTTGTTAATGCAGTCACCTTAAGTTCATGGACACTGATATTTGTTCTAATTTTAACCAGATAGGCACGTCAAAAGTATCTACAGTTCCACGACTGTACATCTCATCGAGGTGGATAATTAGACCAACCGGACAGCGTGGAGTTTCAGTAGTCGAAGACCCCAATACCTTTTATAGCTCATTCCACCCTTAGAGAGGAAATAAGGATGGATTCAGACATCCACAAATTCATGCTCAGCAGCGAACTCAGCTGAGAACCTGGGTATTGTAGCGGTTGGTGTTCCTCCATTGCGCCACTAAAACCAGGCCAGCAGCATCTCGAGCCCCAAAGGGTAAGAAGTAACAGGGGGCGTAAATATGGGATGCTGGCAGGAAGAGAGACAATGTCGAGCACTATATTGGAAGCCCAGCTAATAGCGCTCAGAGAGCAAACTTTGTGACGTGACTCAAGCAGTCTCCCCTTCGTACGTGGAGTAAGTACGTTCGAAGGAGGCACAACATGTGCAATGGTTCATTACAGCCTGAGGTGACCAAGGGAACCACCCCATGCATACAAGTAAAATTGTCCAATTCTTGAAGCTATAGATATGTTATCAGGAGGTACTTGTACAGACCTGTGAATAGAGAGAGTTCTAGGAAATAGTATTTCAACTCGGTTACATAACTTCCTCTTATAGCTTTTTGGAGAATTGGTAAAGTCTAGAATGGAGGACATTGTTTGTGCAAATTATTGAGGACTGGGTTAGCCAATTATAATTTTAAGAAGGTACTCATTGTAATTCACTAAGTTAAGTGAACACCTCAAGATTGTGGGCATTTCAACAATTCTTCAACTCGGTGATATATTCATTCTATAGGTGGGATGTAGCAATAAATGGTGATTTTGCCTCTCTGCAATGGTTTGGCATATCTAACATAATATACTTAATAATAATATGTGTAACTATACACGCCTAAAGTAAATCTTTCAAGGAATATTTCAAATCATCAAGTAAATTGATATTCGTTATATTGACACCACCGTTTCATCCAAACTCTTATAGGGTGATGAACGATGATCCAGGTTTGCGAAAATGTGGAAGCATTTCGTCATAGCTTTACAATATGAAAAAGGAAGTAATGGGACGAAAGGAAGACGCCCTCTTGGCAAAGTTTCACAAGAAAAAAGGTAAAGTTTTCCCCCAAGTTTTTATAGAAATGGTAATGCGATTGAGATGGGAAAGTCAGGGCTTTTAGTAAATGATAAAAGCACTAAGATGTGCAGAATGACTTCATGAGCGTTTTAAACATTTACTTTGGTTTATTATTGTCAACATTAAACATTTGTAATCGATCAACAAAAAATAAAATGTTTAATCCTTCTCCTCAAACTTTGTTGGCTTACGGTTTCAACACACATGAGATCCAAAGAAAAAAAAGAATTAAAAAATTAAAATCCGTCCATTCATCGTACGCTACCCTGTCAGGCCAAGATGGACAAAACTCAATTTTATAAAGAGGCTACTTTTCTTGAGGACATTAATATAATTTTCGCGCTTGTAGAAAATAAAGCTATTGCAATGACTCCAAAAAATTGAAAATTAAAATTTTCGAAAATTTTTCTCATCAAAATCCGTTTTGAGGCATTCTGAAACTAATACTAGAGTTTAACGCTTTTTCATGTAGGTATATATATATATATATATATATATATATATATATATATATTGAGCTTTTTGAGCACATTACATTGGTCAAATTTCAAAAAAATATACTAAAAAAATAACTAAAAATGTATTGATAACGAATTAGAACACCATTAAATGTATACGAAAAATATGCAGAAAAGTGTACTTGAATTTCATTAATATTTGCTGAAAAATCGGAAAAATTGCTAAAAATCAAATATTTGTTTTGAATCATTTAGTACGAGTTATTTGACATATAGTCGGAGGTTTACAATTTTTTGTTTTGAAATTGCTCAAATTTTAAAACAATGAAACATAATAATACTGTACTAATCTACAAAAATACGCTCATACGATCATGCTGCATGACTGGAACATCTCTTACATTATTTTTCATGTTGAATGACAAGAATATTGAATGAAACTGAACGTTGTCGACAGCAATACGAGCTTAACTCCGAAATTTGTTGTCAGTATGATCTAGAAGGGTAATGTTCAAGGGAAAAATTCACCTCTTCATGAATAATTTTTAATATTATTCTATCGTGGTTATGTGGGAGTTTAATTTTAATATTCTTTCAACAAAAACAAATTAGTCCGATTAATAAGCTTAGACGAACAAGTCAGACCGAAATTCTATAGTGTATGGCAAGATGATTGAAAGTTCGTTCAAAAAAAGCTCCGCTTCCCACTGGTCTGGATCAATTTGTATTTCATAGTTTTGAACGAAATAAAGATGCTATAAGAGTATAATCACCAGGTTCATCCAGGTTCGAGCGTAATACAAAATTTGACATAATTAAAGGGACTTAATAAAAAGCGCCATTTTCAGGTGATTGGGGCCAATTTTACGGAAAATACAATAGGCACTTTAATGCACGAGCTCATTCAAACATGTTCAGTGCAAACTAATAACTCTTTCCCCAGATGAAAATCAATTTTTGATTTATTATTTCATTGTAGATATTTGGGTTCTAGTGACTTTTGATGGGAAAGTTGCCAATTATTCGAATTTATGTTTGCGCAGTTACTCTCAGTATCATTGATTAACGCGACAATAATAATTTTATCTTTTTCACTCTGAATAACTTGAATTTTTCTTTCCGCAAAATTACCTTGAACAAGCAGTATGGTACGCACAGGTTACAAAAATTTTCCTTGCCTTGGTTTGGTAGGAAAAAAAAATTCAAACATGTTTATAACTTCATAATTTTTAGTTAAATCACAGGAATAAATCAAGGTTTTGATGTTTCTTTTATGTTTATTTGAGTTTCCGAAACGAAAGCCGAAATTGTGCATAATACGGGTTTGCTAGCTCCCGCTGTATAATGTTGGTCCCTGTTGGAAAAGTGATGAGCTATTTCGCTTGAACAAGCGTCGACCCTTCAAACCGCAATCTCAGAAATTTCAGTTTTATTCAGTTAGCATGCACTCCGTTCAACCTGTCAAGATCAAATTTTTGGAATAATTATAGATTTAATCTTTGAGTGTTGAGATGAACAGTTGTCTTTAAATCCCCACTAAGTTGTATTCAAAATTTTCAGGAAATATGGAAATTTGGCGTCATCCCAACTTGTAAAATTGGCTCATGATAAAGGCAATCCCTCAGCTGTTTTTCGATCAGATTGAAAACAAAGGATACAATCGACCAAAAGCAACAGCCCTGGCGCAACATGCCCTTAAACATACTGATATCTTACCCAACTACACAGTGAATCATTAAGAATCTCATGGGTTTTTTTCAATTCAAATGAGTAAATAGCAATGAGGTGAAGTTCAGTATCGATGTTGGTATTCATTTTCTTGCTCATTTTTCAATGACAGTATAGGGTCGTCATTCAAATCTTTACAATGTATTTTGAGAATTGTTATTGCTGATTTCTATTCTCTCTTTAGGACAAAGAAACCTCGGTGTTAATGTATTCCAAATCGATCCCCACTTGAGCTGAGACGACGCAGCTTATATTTCACAATCTGCTGACGCGTAGTTTTGGTCTCAACTCTCAAGCTCTTTGAACCCATAGTCTTGGACAAGGTAAGAAATATATTTCCGTGAACAACAACTCTCAGATTCAATTCACAAACAATAGAGAACTTTTAGCAGGTCTAATAAAAATTATAATCAATAAGAAATAATTCTAATTTGTTTTCAGAAATGCGCTGAGAGCGATAATTTATATACTACACCTATGTTCGTGCTAAATGCTAACAGTTCTTTTGATGATCGCACCCTGGGTACCTACTTTTTTTTCATTTCCCGACGATGATTATCTAGATAAAGAAACAACTTTTAGTATCGTCTTCAATATATAACCGAAGCACTAAAAAAAGGCGCTTTTTTTGCCCCCACCATTATTTATGTTTTGTTATTTGGAGGTCCTTTGTCTTCCCTTCTACTCGTGGGGTCCCTTTCGTTTCTGAATAGAACTTAATAACAAATCTCCTTTTCTCTCCTACTCCCACGCCTTCTTTTAATAAAGAATCGCCGTACGAGCATGTCAACTAATGAGATTTTGACATGCGACGAAATGATAAACGCCGTTTTCTTCATTTTTAGTTTTAAGGTTTTCCCTTCAATCCAGTTTCACCTCGCTATTAAAACAATGGACTTTATGACACACAGGCTTATTATTTTATGTATTAGATAGTTTTCTACGCAGATCACTGGTATGAAGAGAAATATATATTGACCTACATATATTAGTATATTTAAAAAGTCTATGACATAGGCATATAATTAAGACGTAAGCGCCTACCAGAAGAAGATTCGTAAAATCGAATAAAACACCTACCTACGGTTCACTAGTGTGTTGGTAACAAGAGCTAATACATCATTATCTTCGAACCCTGATACATCATAATTCAAATATAACTGCACCTACCGAAAGAAAATTAATGAACTAAAGTTAAACCGTGTGAAATAATGTAAATGGGATTTATATTCCAAGAAATAATGTAATTATTATACCAGCTGGTTGTAGTTCGTAAAGAGATCTTCATTATGCATACAACTGTTTTCTTTCACAATCATATTGCCGATCTTTTTTGCTTCCAAAAGCTTACCCTTACAGGGAGCAAACGCAAATGAGTCTACATCAATCCAGATGGTCTCATACGATTCTTTGAAACAAAATCTGTCAATAATAAACAATAAACAGAAAGTAATTTTTGAGGTATCGATTTTTTTAAATACCTACCTATTTCAACCCTATAGTTTTCAACTTTAGGGATGACAGATGAATAAATGGATAATTTCCTGCGTCAATTGAATTGATAATTTCCTGTTTCATTTCCTGCGTCAATTGAACTGAATCAAAAGTACAAGATTCTAATATATATGATAATTACTAAAATTAAAATAATCCAAAAGTAAAGTTTATAAACGGAAAACTGATCCCCTAACTGCGAAGAAGCTCGCAAAAGGGAGAGGAGTCTCAACATCTACATATGTACTTACACATATCCACATATCTATGTATACTTTTATATCAATTAGAATAATTATGCTTAACGCCAAAACTACAAGGGACATTATCACCACACTACTATATAATATATATATTATTATCATATTGTAATCATTGTATCATAAATATATCATAAATATTTCAAATTATCACCTGACAGGCAATCAATCAAACTATGTTTTAAATTTGATATGAGAGCTTATTGAATTAATGAACAGGACTTGGGCCAAATTGATTTTCTGCATCTGTGGTGCGGAAAAGCAATAGTCAGGTTACTGGTCTTCTGGAATGTGGTACCTACCCAACACATGTGGAGGAGAATGACCTTCATACCCTGATTAATATAGTTTATATCAATTAACTGATTCAGCTTTAAAATTTGTAGATTATTTTTTTTATCTTAATTTTTACTAAATTTACCTAATTTGCCTTTTGGGCAATAAAAATCGGATGTACATACGAGTAAGCAGAAGCTGATTTCACAAGGGAAAAATATATTGTTTTCATGAGGTCTTGTTTCACACTCTTATTCAAACGCAAAAAAGCGTAAATATATTAACGAAGTTTATAAATTCAATTTGTTTTCCTGTTTAATATTTGACTTAAAAATCACACCCAGATATTTGAGTTAAAACATTTATGAATTTGATCACAATCGTTTCACGATTCTAAATTACAGCTAGCTCTGAGTAATGGAGTTTTAAAATCACCTACAAGACTGTATGAATGTGTGACAAATAAAATAGGACCCAGTGAGTGAGAAACGGAGGTTAGTGAAAAACATACGAAAATAAAGAGTTATAATGTTAAATCGATTTCGACGGTTAGGCCATCATCAGTAACAGACAACCACAAGTCTCGGTGAGTGAGTGAGCCTCAGTGAGTGACCTCCAAAATTAGCAGATACCTACTCATTGATTTGCAAATCCAACGAAAATTAGTAAACAAATTTACGAAATAGCCGCTGATTTTCAATGTCATTTTTCCAGATTGAGTTCTGCAACCGTAGAGTATAATGGAAGAATTCTCAATAGAGTTGACTCATACACTTATAATTTTTTGTGATGGCTACATGTACATATATATAAAAATATAGCGTACTTCCATCAGAACTAAAGTAATCTTCGAAGGCAATAAATGGCTGTCGACAGATCAGCAGAAGTGAGGAGTTGGATTTTCGTTGCAGAGTAGGAGTTTAGAGATTTTTGCCAAAACGGAGTTTAAGCATAACATGAAAATTTATTGAAGGTGACGATAGAGATAATTTAATGCTTATCGAGGAACTCTTAACTTGTTGTTTCCTTCCTGACTAGTAGCTACCTATCTCTCCTTCCCATATTTGATCAATCACTACAGAATTAACTGATTTGTAACCCCAAACTTTACCGAAGAATGTAAATCGATCCGATTTATTCAAAGGGAACTTTCTATTGCATACTTTTTCAATGCTTGTGCTTTGTATTATCATCATATTTTAGTTATGGCAATTATATATATGTTAATTTAAATCTTCAACTTTTATACACGAAGGTTGAAGGGTGTCGATAGAAAAGTTGTCATTCGCAGGCGATATCCGACATTTGAACTCGGAATAGAGAGGTTTATGTATTCATCAGTGTCAAGCGGGAGATAACCTCGGATAAGGGACAAGGGAAGGAATTAGGCAAAGGACGGAGTCCCGTGAGAGAAGGGCTGACAGGATGATGGGTGACCCGGGGATCCCCAGGATCAGCTCAGTTCAACCCAATGAAATGAGGTAGCTGTTCTAGTCAGTGGTTATTACTCATCACGCTTCCTCGAAAAGCGGAACGCTTCGAGAGATAAGGCTGAAATCGGAAATCGCCTCTGTAGCGCTGGTGATAGGTGGTTAGATTATGCAAATCGGTCGAAAACGAAACTATGTCACCTTCCGCTCAACTCACTCCAGTCGCCAAAATCACACTAATGCTTACTTGGAATGAGGGTTCATAAGATCCGAAAATTATGAGTTTAAACGGAGCGGCAAACAAAGGCTTATGGTTAGTTAAGTGAACCAGCTTCGCGATCTGGCAGCTATTATCTATGCTTTTTATAAACGCCAGAGTGGCCTCTCTTAATGATCTCAAGTGCGATTTATTATAGAAGGAGGACCCCTCCTATCACTCAAGCGACGGAGAAATGTTTCATTCGCCACATTTAAAATATTCTCACTCGTTGTAATTCTATTCTAGGTGTCCTAGAGATACTCCGTTTCAAATGTTTTCATTATAGAAGGATTTGGATAGAAATTAGACGCGGATCTCTCTCAGCTGATCAAGGTATTTCTGCTCCTTGCAATTCTATTCTACGAGTCATATAGACGCACCATTTCAAATTTCACCATTTTACAAAGAATATAGAAGAAATAACATGCAGATTATCAGGATGATCCCGCCCTTGTAATTTCATTCTCCGAATTTTAGCACTATAGAAAGATCAGGAAGAAAATTAGCCTCACAGCTAATTCAGTCATTAACCATTTTAATGATTTTTGAGCACATTTTTTCAAATTTGGTCAATTTAAAATGCTCTAATATTGCTGGCCATTGAATTCATCCTCTCGTTCGGAAAGCTAGATTTTTCCGCGCAGGAACTGAATTTTATCTTAAGAGTTATCGTCTGGAATAACACACACAGACACACACACTTTCTTTGTACAAAACTCCCCTCAAAGGCGGAGGGGTCACACCATTAAACTGAAAAATAAACAAATGAAATAAAAAAGTGGGGAGGATGCCCAGGTTCACCCGACCCCGGCTCTGGGAATAAGAGAAGTTGCAGGATGAGGAGGAAGGATGGAATGAAAGGAAGTGCCCCTATAAAATGACCACGAGTTTAAGTAATAACCCCTCAGAACCCGGGTGATGATACCACGGAGCACTCCTGATGAGATACCCAACACAACAACTCCGTGGCGCTTTTCCTGCACCACACCCCGCGCCATGACAAGGTTGCAGCCATGATCTTGCTGTTATTCGGTGTCACTTCTTTTAGCTCATATATCGCTTGTGGCATATCATTTCTATCATACTTATTTATTGTAGCCTGCCTGGTCTGCACCATGTCCACGTTGCCACTGACAACCTGGACATCCAGGATTATGGCAGACCTATCGGGCTTGATGGCAACGATATCCGACTTCTTGCCCCGGGCACTCGGCATGTGATATAGTCTCTCTCTCTCTCTCTCTCAACAGCCCAACCGCTGGATGACAAAGCGCCTGCTATATCTGCTTGGCAACTGCATCATGACGGAGAATGTGGCCACTGTGAGTACGTGGACACTGCTGCACCACATGATACAGATTCTCATTTTTACCCCGACAGGCACGGCAAAGGATGTCACTGTCCCACGACTACTCCGTGAACACCTCACCGAGGTGGCTAGTGTGGCCACCCGGACGGTATGAAAATGGCTGTAGTCGTGGGCCAACCGTACTGGGGGTTTTAACGACACTACACGTGTGGCATGCGTGCGGACCCAGGCCCAGGGGCAACCGTGGCCTCCCCACATGTGCTGCAGTCATGCAGGACGAGGTGGGGTTAAGCGGTAGGTACAGAGTCTTCTTCTCTGTGCCGGGCCAGCGACCATTCTCGGCCTCTAAGGGCTCTGTCCATACTGGTACCACGGGCGGGTGGGGCCCCAGGTCTAGCCTGCCACCCAGTTGAGGAAGGATTCAGGGGGGTAGTAGATATCACGCCCTTGTAGTTCTCCCCTATCTAGGGGGGCGGTGGCTAGAAAGTAGAGCCTTGTTGGGGTTAATTGTCTCCTTCAAGGTGGTGTTTCCCCGGCCTCAACCGGGGGACGCGTTAAGAGGCCCTATGGTTTATACGTTTACCAACGTACAACTTGTAGTCGTGGGCCCAATGCCATCTGAAGCCCATTCCACCCACTAGGGAGAAATGGGGGTTTCAGAGCACTGTCGGAGTTCTTTACCGTCTTCTGACTCATGTAGTGCAGCAGCAAACTCAGCAGATGAGCTGGGTTTTGGAGCAGTTGGTGTTGCTCGGTCACACCACAACAACTGCTGCCTGACAAAGTCCAGACCAGCAGCAGTGTGGGCGAACTCCCAGCTCGAGTCCCTAAGGGCGAGCAGGCCCTGGTGGTGTAAAGATGGGATGCTGGCTGAGAGAGAGACAATACTGAGTCCACCGGCCTTGACCGTTGCGTGGATATAGGCACTTGAGACACCAGGTGGAAAGCCTAGCCAAGAGCGCACAGCAGAGCGAAATTCACGATCTAACTCAAGCAGCCTCCCCACAGTAAGCCTACCGAAGACTAGCTCATAGGTAAGCTTTGGCAGTAAGTATGTGCGAAGGAGGTGCAGCTTCTGCTGTGGCTTCAATGGAGCCTTGGTGATACGAGCAAGTGCTCCACCAAGGTCCACACAGTTTACAGCAATGGTGGCCACACCCATGAAGTCAACTCAAAGGTACCGCCAAACCTCCTGCCCGGATGGGGTGGGGATGGGTGACTGTCCTATGACAAAACACTCCTCATCCACCACCTTCACCTGATGCTGGCGACCCGACGGGACCAAGGAGACTGACCGACACTTATCTGGGTTAACCACCGAACCACACTAGCTGCTCAGCAAAGGCATCGAGGGCGATCTGCAAGCCCTGACAGGTTTTGGTGAGTAGGATTACATCATCGGCAAATCACACTGCATCCACTTGCATCCAAGGGGCGAGATCAAACACTATTTCAGCTGGCAGCTTCCCCAAGACCGTGTCCACGACCAGGTTGAAGAGGAGTGGCGACAGAGGATCCCCTTGATGTACCCTGCACCCAATGACAACATCCCCTGACATCTTGACTCGTGCCTCGAGGAACTTCACGCCTTCGTGATACAGGCAAGCAACATACTCAATTAAACGAGTAGGTGCCCTGATACCACGAATACAATCGGTCAGGGCAAAATGGCTTACGGTATCAAAGGCCTTGGCAACGTCCAGAGCGGCAAGATGAAGATGCCGTTTCTTAATACGGGATGGCAAATTGACAGTTTGGAGAATCCTAAGGTTCTCCACTGTGCCATCCGCTGGCCGAAATGCTCTCTGGACGTACCCATGACATCAGCAGCTTGGAGGCGAGATGCCAGAATTTTTTGGAAGATACAGACGATATAGATATCGGGGAGTAGCCTCCAGGCCCACTTAACCCTTTTTTTGGGATGAAAATTGTCCTGGTGCGGGCCAACGCTTTCTTCCCGATAGAAACAACAGGTTGAGGATGAGCAGCTTAACTGTTTCTGGTGCCTTGTTCCAACGCCGGGCAGAAACACCATTAGGCCCAGCAGAAGCTGGGGTACCACTGGCTGAACAGGGTTGTGGCTGAGAGCACTCAAGAGTGGCTCCCAATAGACCACAAACTCCTGGAGAAGGGACAACACTTGCTCATCCCCAGCTCCTTCCAGTACCTCCGCAGCCACACGAGCCGGATGCTTCCTCCACAACTTCTGGACCCACTGATATTCCCCCCTTATTGCTTGTTTTTCTGTTCTGCGATCTCCACAAGGCAGCAAAGTAGGAGGAAACACTCCTTGAAGCCCCGTCATGGTCACTTCCTCAACCCTTGGGAATATCCTCTGTATATAGGCTGCAACCTCGTCCTCCAAGCCTTCAGGCCTCTCAACAGCCTGCCTCGCCAGGTCCTGCGGGTAGGCACTCTCATGACCATCAATACGGCCTCAACACTTCAGTCTTCTAGTCTTCACGAAGACCGGAGATCCCGGGGGAGAATTGCTGAACGTGCATTGCTGCCCCATGGCTATTTGCCAGGATCGCATTCTGCACAAGCTGCTCATAGTGGATCCTCAGAAAGCGTGTGCATGGGGAAACGTTGTTGCAAAAACAAAACACACTCACACACACACACAGACACAAACATATATATATATATATATATATGTATATATATATATATATATATATATATTCCATGAGATAAAAACTCCGTTCTAGTGCCAAAAAAACAAGCTTTCCAAACGAAAGGATGAGTTCGTTGGCCAGCATTTCTTGAGCACATTAAATTAGTCAAATTTCAAAAAATAAGCTAAAAAAATCACTAATAATGACAAAAACGGAAAAATATAGTTAAATTTATAATTTTAAGCAGAACTTTAGTCAAGACAAAATTTATCAACAAAAACCTAGGACATTAACATTTTTCTGCAAAATAGTTATGCTGAAAAACGTACTTAAATTTCATTAATATTTGCTAAAAAATCTATAAAACTGCATACAAACGAAAATCTTTTTAAAAAAAAAAATCCAAATTCTATTTTAAATTGCCGAATTTTATTTTGTTTGTTTGTTTTGTTTGTTTTTTTTTTTTTTTTTTTTAACAATTCCTTTTTATTCAAATTGCTCGTCTTTCGATACAATTTAACATATTGTAATACGAAAGGTAATTTGGAAAAATTTGCTCATACGATCATGCTGGAACTTTTTTGTTTCAACTTTAAATAGATTCATTTAGGAAAGTAAATTCTACAAGAAAATTACGGCTACAAAATTTCAGGAAATTTGATTTTTTAGTTCGAGACAAAGGGTTGAGTGGCCGAGTCTCCCTCGTCCACCTACACCTCCACCAACCCAGAGACAGGGGTAACGAAATCAGGGTGAGAGGAATAACAAAATGGGTTGAGTTGGTTGATGCCTCAAACGAAAATTTCGAAAAACACAGTTCAAAAATTATAGGCAAGCAACTGATCAATCATAGGCTGTTTGAAGACCGAATTCCCCATTCAGAAAACGCTGCACGTTTCCAACAAAAAATTCTGCAAATTAAAGGTTATTGTTTCTGCATAAGTTAGCCCTTCTACGCAAATATCTGTAATGAATTATTAAGCCACATTAATAGTAGGTATATCATCAAAACACGGGGCTTAACGCATACAGCTCCTGGGCCCCCACAATTTTACGCTTTTTATTAAATGCCGAAAATTTATAAAAAATGAAAAACCTAGCAATTGATTAGCTAATTTTAAGATTCGATAGCAGTGCCTAATTTATCGCGCCTAGAATTCCGAGGTCTTTTCCTTCTTTCAAATAGCCTTTGGAAAAGCCAACGGATAACGCACAAAAAATAAAACGTTCAGGTCTTCGTTTTCCACGCAATGGAAAAACATTTATTGCTCTCATCATTATGTCTCTCAGTCATCTAGTTGATAGTGGTATGATTGCACCATTTACTTTCTTCTTTTACTATCTTATGATAAATTAATTAAATTAATAATGTTGAATTCTCAAGTACGGAAGTTATATAATGCAAATCGGAAGTAGTTGTAGGTGCTTACGAGTGTGAGAGACGTCGTTAACAGGGCTTCCTTCCTACAACCCGATTAAATCCACTGAATTAAATTGCTAATGAAGTCCGAGTTAGTATTGAACCGACCTACTGGTGTGAAATACGAGTGCATTGACCTCAAATTTCCATGGCCAACTGGAATGAAATCAAATAACTTTATTGTCACTAGGCTTGACCAACACCAACGATCCGAGAACGTTATGGAAATGTGGTCTTTCCGAATTGATTTCCAGCTTGATTGATTCCAGGGATAGTTGGAAACTCGAGTCCAGAAGTTATTACTCATTTAACCCTATCGCATCAATTTGTTCGTATGGTCCACATATAAACCATCCGATTATAATAATAAAATTCATTCTCAAATATTTTTATTATTCTGGTTAAACCTGAAAGCCACTCATGTCGTTTAATGCTATTGCTATTTAAAAAAAGTTGTCAAATTTGGGGCTAATAACAAAAGAAGCTACACGAACGCAAATTACGACCACAACGGAATTATATTCAAAATACAGAAATTACAATCACAATATAGGTTCATAAGGTTCACTATTCCAACAACAACGCAATAAAACCAAGAACTCAGATTTTCTCATGTTCGCGTCTCTCATCTCTCTTGGCAACGATGTTCATTTTTAATAATGTACTGTAAGTAGTTCCCGGTTGCGAACATCCTCCCACCTAAGTTTTCGATAAACTTCGTGAAAACTTATAATTTCAGTCCACAAATCGAAGAGGTTTCTTGACTCTTCTCCCTCTAGTCGTCTTCTTGATATACTGTTCAGTCCGATCTTCTCTGACAACGATGGGTGTAGAAGACGTCGAAATCGGTTCGGCAGGGCTGCAAAACTCCTCATTGGGTTTAGAAACAATTTTTTCGATGGTGTCTTCTCCAGAAACGCAGGATTCAGCTTCTAAAAGCGGGTACAACCGTTGTATTGGTCGTAGACATGTGCCAGTAGTTGTTTTCAACCGCACAAGGTGGGTGATGCCATCCTTCCCAGTAAGGAGTTCAATGACTCGAGCAAGAGGCCAGTCAATTCTTTTGACGGTGTCATTGTCAATCAAGACGACATCTCCAACTTTGATCTTGTCATATTTATTGGACTTGTACCGTATTTGTAGCTGTCCCAGGTATTCGCTCCAAAATCGGGCTCTAAAGTCTTCTTTTAGTTTGATTCGTTGCAACCAGGCCTTCTTAAAATCAACTTTCTCTATAACATCTAATTCAGGCAGTCCATTCTGTCTTATGTCTTGAATAAAGAGGGATGGTGTGATTGGAAAGTGAGCAGCCTCGAATTTAACACGCTCTCACAGTCACAAAGAACAGTGGCCATTTCCGAATAGGAAAGAATGGACCGTCTTAAAACTTTCCGAAGTAAGCGTTTTGTGAGACCTATAAGTCGTTCCCACCAACCACCCCACCATGCAGCAGTTGGGGGATTAAACTTCCAGTCTATTTGTCGAACTTCACAGTATTCCGTGACTTTGGACCAGTCAATTCTTTGTAATAGATTGAAAGCACCAACAAAATTGGTACCCTGGTCACTGTAAATCCTGGCTGGTCGACCTCGTCGTGCAATGAAACGTCGTAGTGCTTGTAGAAAGTCGTCAGTTGATAGAGATAGAAGCAACTCGAGGTGGACTGCCCTAGTTAAGGCACAAGTGAAAAGACATATCCATGCCTTCTGCTGTTTCTTCAACAAAATCGGGCCAGCTAAATCTACTCCCACCACTTCAAATGCAGAAGCTTCTCTCACTCTATCCAAAGGCAATGGAACAGTAGGTGCTTCCAGTTTCTTTGACTCGTAACGTTTGCAAATTGCACATGTTGATGTCACAGTTTTCAGTGTTCTCCTCCCACCGAGTATCCAGAACCTCTCACGAGTGATGGCAAGTAGCCCTTGCACGCCAACATGGCATTCTCGTTCATGGATACTCCTAATCAGTCTCGTGACAACAGGATGTCCCTTGGGGAGTAAAATGGGGTACCTGAAATCTTCACTATCAGGCCTGTTGGAAATTTTCGTTTTCAAACGAATCAGTCCTGTATAGTCTTTAAATGGACTCAACATCTTGATCTTTGAATCCTTAACACCCTGAAATGTTTCACATTGTACCATTTTTAGAACCTGAATCTCAGCAGCAATAATTTCTTCCATAGTGAGTGGCCCTCTCTTTCTCACATAGTAGTCTGAGCCCACTGATCTAGAATTATTCGTGAATCGTTTAATCCAGGCAACCATCCTAATTAATTTTGGGTACTGAGAAAAGTAGCGGTAGTACCAATCTTTAGGAAGGGCTTCTTTAGATGAAGTGGCAACCATGGAGGTGGTAGTAACAGTTTTCCTCCTTTCCTTACTGATTAAATCTTCATAATATTCTGAAGGAACTGAGGGCCACTGTCCTTGAGGTTGGTAAAGCCATTCCGGACCCTCCCACCATCGAGATTCCACAAAGGCCCTCCCATGACAACCCCGAGAGGGTAGATCAGCAGGGTTGAGAGTCCCAGGTACATGATGCCAGTTTTCGATGTTAGTCAACTTTCGAATTTCGTTGACCCTGTTCAACACAAAAGGAGCCCAATTTTCCTCACGTTTTAGCCAAGCAAGGACTGTGGACGAATCACTCCAAAAATACGATTCACAGTCTATGGTGATGGTTTTGCGAATAGTATTATACAGACGAGCTCCAATCATAGCAGCAAGCAGTTCCTTTCGTGGAATAGTAGTGTTCTTAGGTGCAACACGTGCCTTGGATTGAATTAACTGGACGTTAACTCCTTGGTTAACTGAATTTTCCACACGCAAGAATACTACTGTGCCATAAGACGTCTCACTTGCGTCACAGAATGTGTGAATACTCCAGTGAGACACGTTTGTCATATTCGGTAACCACCGAGGAATCTTCACATTCCGAAGATATTCAATTTCTCCGGCCCACTGCAAAAATAAGTTCTGAATATGTTGAGGCACTTCATCATCCCATTCTAATTTTAGTCCCCACAATTCTTGAATCAGAAGACGAGGGTAGAGGGTGACAGGACTAGCAAAGCCAAGTGGATCGAAGATCTTGTGAGCAGCAGATGCGATGATACGTTTTGTAATTTTCCCATCGTTGGGTAGCTTCAGTGACTCACTACTGAGACTAAGGGTGTCGTCTTTCCTATCCCAACATAGGCCAAGCACAGCAGTTTCCGTGTGGGTGTTCAGCGTCAAATTCGTGGATTCCCAGCCACGCAACTCGAATTTCCCGTCAGACATCACAGATGTAGCTTGGGTAACAAAAGTATCCACTTCATTTCTAGAATCAAGGCTTGTCACAACATTATCAACGTAAAAACATTTTAGAAGTGTTTCAATGGTTGATTTAGAATATTCAGAATTTCCTATTTCAATGGCCTTCAAAATGTCATATAAATGGTGCTGAATTACGGCTCCCAATAGAAAAGGACTAGAAGTGAGCCCGAAAACGACTCTTTTATGGCGATACACTTTAATGTTTCCCTCAGAATCGCGCCACAAAAACTTCAAAAAATTTCGATCGCTTTGCGAAATCCCAATTTGTAAAAAAGCTCGTCGAATATCAGCTATGATACCGAATCTGTTGAGTCGAAATCCGTGTAAAAGAGGCGCTATCTGCTCTATTAGGTTACACCCCTTTTCTAAACACATGTTCAGAGAAGGTGAGTTCTTCTCTCGAGCGGAAGCATCAAATACAGGTCTAATTTTCGTAGTGCTGTTTAGTTTAACAATATGGCGATGAGGTAAGTAGTGCCCTTCCACAGTTGCTTGGAAGGGGCGAATGTTCATCCTTCCACGGCAGTCTCACTTCGTACCTACCCTCCTCATCAATTTTCAAGTTCTCAGAAAATTTGCGCTGAACATCTTTCTGCAATTCAGCCTTACATTTACTCTCTACGGGATCCTCAATTCCTAGAATTTCTAGTTTCCAAAGATCAGCAACATTCATTTCATTAACTAGCATGGAAGTTGTCAACATCCCTAAAGTAGATTTATAAAATTTAGTGGGGAGTTTGCCGGAAATGGTCCAGCCCAGTATAGTCTCAACTCCCACCATTGTCCCTGAGGAAAATTTATGGATATTTCCAGTGTACATAGAAAAGGCAACATCTGCTCCCAGTAACAACTCGATGGGACCAGAATCTGCTAACATCTGTGAAAGGTCAAGGCCACAAGCACGCATTTCATCGACCCATGGTCCTCTAGGTAAGGTAGGTAAATCCCCACAAATAGCATCTTGGCCCAAAACCTCCACTGAACAAATTTGGTCACCTGAGAGCTTTGACAAATTAATTTTATATCGACAATGTGTGGTCATACCTGTCTGACGTCCTCCAAAAAGTGAATGATGTAAGGATTCCTGACCCTCGGCTTGATATCCCATTTTCACAGCAGTGTCATTCAAAATGTAGGATCGTTGAGCTGCAGTGTCAAAAACGGCGCGTACATTCAGGGTTTTCCCACAAGATCCTCGTAGTCCAACTCTGAGAGTAGGCAAAAGAACACTGGAATCGCAGGTAAGACTAGCAGTACTGGTCACATTCACAGGATTTGTGGCTACAGTCTTTGCGTTATCAGCTGCACCTGAAAAATTACTCGCCGCAGTTTTTGTTGTGATAGGTTTACCCTTAATATGAGTATAATTAGGGCATAAGGTAATGTTATGTCTCCTATCACACAATGGACACGATGTTTTCACGCGACATATTTTAGATGAATGCGAACGCTTCAAACAGAGGTAACAACACTTTGCGTTCTTCACAATTCTCAATTTATCTTCCAAATTCATTTCCCTAGCTTTGAAGCAGTCAGAACTGTCATGTGTGGGTTGGGAACAAAAAATGCAAGGAGTACGTCCACTCTGAGTTGAAAGGTTGGCAGCAGTAGGTACCCCCTTGCGTTTCCCTTCTGTCTTTTCATGGAGTGGTTTCCTATCCCCAGATTTGATAGAGGTCGAATCGTCAGACATACCAAACCTCTGCATGGCTAGGGTGATTCTTTGCTCACTCTCAACCTCAGTCTTCATGAAAGTACGCAGTCTTTTAAGCCTTTCCTCTGGTTCGTCAAACTCATCCCTAGTGCAACTGCGTTGCCAGGCCCTAAGAAATTCGGGTGACAAACAAGACTCTAGTAGTGGACACAAAATTGCGGCACATTTGCCAGAAGTCACACCCAAAATTTCAAGAAAACGGAGATGACCCTCTAGTTCATCATATAAAACGTCCAACTCCAGTGTTTCAGATTTGGCCATGTCTATGACTATGCTTAACATTTCACGAATATACACCTCTATGAGGATGTCCTCACGCCCATAATGTTCCGCCAAGGCATCAACAGCAGCCTGGTAACTCTTTTTATCTTTAGAGGGTGGAAAACTCTGCAAAAGTTTCCTAGGACGGGATCCCTCTTTTGTGCCTTCAACCAAAATACGGAACTTATGGTAGGTAGGTATGTTTTCGTCCTCATGAATTTGCTCAAATTGGCCCCAGAATGGTAACCAATTTTTCAACTGACCATCAAAATAACCGTTCAATTTGGGTAGTGTATTTAGGTTAAACGACTTGTTATGATCTATAATAGAAGTGGTATTACTTACATGACTTACATCATCTGGAGAATTGGAACTTACGAGATCTTGAATCTGAACATTCATCACTTCGTACTTAGTCTCGTACTCAGTAGCTGCCACAGTTTCCTTGTCCAAATCTTCATCCGTAATCGATGTATCTTCCACCATGATCAAGAATATTTCTTCGTCAACCGCACGGAGTTTTTCCCATTCCCTCTGTAAAATCGCGAACGTCGCTCTTGCTTCAGTATCTCTTTTCGCCTTCAAATGTCCATCTAAGGCAGTATAATTCCGTGTGAACGATTTCCGAAGAACAGTGCGTCGTTTCTTAAGAGCTTCCATATCGCCGATGTTATTATAATTCAATCACTTGACGAAAATGAATCTCGCCCCACGTTGGGCGCCACGATGTCAAATTTGGGGCTAATATAACAGAAGAAGCTACACGAACGCAAATTACGACCACAACGGAATTATATTCAAAATACAGAAATTACAATCACAATATAGGTACATAAGGTTCACTATTCCAACAACAATGCAATCAAACCAAGAACTAAGATTTTCTCATGTTCGCGTCTCTCATCTCTCTTGGCAACGATGTTCATTTTTAATAATGTACTGTAAGTAGTTCCCGGTTGCGAACAAAAGTAGTATATGGGTGATTCTCACAGAAAGGGGCAGAAGTGATGTCCGGACCAGTTGCGGCGACCCAATAAGGATTTGGGAGCTGGCGAAGGTCTTAAATTGTAGTATAGGTTTTTATCTAGAACCCTTTTTTCCATTTTTAGGTTATGTTTATTCCTTTAAATAGAAAATTAACTAAATATAGTCAAATCGTCATCGACCTGTCCTGTCCCAATGCGACCTTCCCAACTTCAAACTTTAATTACAGGTCTTTCCGCTTTTGAGTTTGGATTTTATTCAATTTTTCTACATCAGTATGATTTCTGAGATGCGTTTCTGATCGATAAAATTAATGTAGAACCGCTAGAAAAGTGTATTTGGATGGAAATATGTGTGTCCGGAGCATCGCCGTCATCGACCTGTCCAATATTGTTTTTCGAATTTTCGCGGACACAATTGTATTTTAGCGGGTTTTTTTGCCGCTTTTTTAATTCGCGCGCTTCTCAGTTACCAGAAAAACCACCATTCGTTTTAATTCAGTCAACTCGTGGTCATCAGCGGGAGCAGATGTGTGCTGGACCGTGGGTTGGTCAATCACAATCATCAAAAACCTGTCCACTTTTTTAAAGTGAGTACTTGAACTCATTTTTTCTTATGGTATTTTTATCGTGCACCGAACGGACTAGTTTCATGTTATATGCCAAATTTGGGAAAAAGCTTGCCACAAGGTGAAACATTTGAGAAAAACTGAAGAATCGTCATCGATCTGTCCATCATCGACCTGTCCTCTCCTGAAAATTCGAGGACAGGACGATGAGGAAAAAGGCAAATCTATTATGTTTTTTGGATTTTCTAGTATTCCCGTATTCTCGCATTTAGTAATCCAATATTCTCGTATTGACCATTCAAAACACATATCTACTTAGCCGAATGTTGTGAAGGTCTACTAGGACTAATTCGAGAATTTCTGTCATTCTTCGTTTGTTGGATTCGCCCTACAGTGGTCACGTTTTTCGGTCTTTTGACTTGAAATGTTGAGGGTTAACGTTTCTTGGCAGTTATAGCAAATTTTCCTTTTATGATGCCAGGACAGGGTGGTGATGCAAATGGTGAGAATCAACATCGCCCTGTCCGCCTAAATTTTTAAATATTTTTTTTCTGAATTAATAAAAGCGCTACTGTTTGGATTTGCTTCGAATTTCGATACATACGATATAGAGAGCATGTGTGATTTTTTTCAGCTCGATTCGATCACTTTTTCTTTTTTCAAAAGTCAAACTCAAAACTGACCTTTTCTGTGAGAATCACCCATATCTTTGGTCCAATTATTTATATTATGTTGCTAAATTTAACTGGTTGACAATAGTGCTGTAATGAATGATAAATGAATTAATAATAATTTTTAACGATGAAGTACAACATAAATATAAATACATATTAACAAATTAATATTGATATTAAAAATTAATAAATTAATACAATTTTTATAATAATTTCTACTCAAGGGGGCGGGAAAATGAGTGGGTAGCTTTGAGCTGATAACGTCCGCGACGCCCGATGCAGTCGGACGAAAATCACCAACCTCGAATAGTTGTTTAATTTACTTTTAATTTTGACATTTTCATGTCTTTGCTTTGGCACATAAACTAAAAAAACGTCACGGAAAATAATTGCTCACGAAAATTGCTCACGAAAATTGTCCCAAGTGGCCACAACGATGATTATGACCATCAGAAATGACGTTTTTACCTAATGATCCCACGATTCTGAGATTTGGTATGTGGGCCCTTGAGGGACTTCTGAACACAACTGACCGATTGCAGATCAGCTGAGTGGCTCTAGAATCCAGTTTTTTCCCTAATGATCCCACGATTCTGAGATTTGGTATGTAGCCCCTTGAGGGACTTCTGAACACAACTGACCAATCCAAGATCAGCTGAGTGGCTCTAGAATCCAGTTTTTTCCCTAATGATCCCACGATTCTGAGATTTGGTATGTGGGCCCTTGAGGGACTTCTGAACACAACTGACCGATCCCAGATCAGCTGAGTGCCTCTAGAATCCAGTTTTTTCCCTAATGATCCCACGATTCTGAGATTTGGTATGTGGGCCCTTGAGGGACTTCTGAACACAACTGACCGATTGCAGATCAGCTGAGTGGCTCTAGAATCCAGTTTTTTCCCTAATGATCCCACGATTCTGAGATTTGGTATGTAGCCCCTTGAGGGACTTCTGAACACAACTGACCAATCCAAGATCAGCTGAGTGGCTCTAGAATCCAGTTTTTTCCCTAATGATCCCACGATTCTGAGATTTGGTATGTGGGCCCTTGAGGGACTTCTGAACACAACTGACCGATCCCAGATCAGCTGAGTGCCTCTAGAATCCAGTTTTTTCCCTAATGATCCCACGATTCTGAGATTTGGTATGTGGGCCCTTGAGGGACTTCTGAACACAACTGACCGATTGCAGATCAGCTGAGTGGCTCTAGAATCCAGTTTTTTCCCTAATGATCCCACGATTCTGAGATTTGGTATGTAGCCCCTTGAGGGACTTCTGAACACAACTGACCAATCCAAGATCAGCTGAGAGGCTCTAGAATCCAGTTTTTTCCCTAATGATCCCACGATTCTGAGATTTGGTATGTGGGCCCTTGAGGGACTTCTGAACACAACTGACCGATCCCAGATCAGCTGAGTGGCTCTAGAATCCAGTTTTTTCCCTAATGATCCCACGATTCTGAGATTTGGTATGTGGGCCCTTGAGGGACTTCTGAACACAACTGACCGATCCCAGATCAGCTGAATGGCTCTAGAGTCCAGTTTTTTCCCTAATGATCCCACGATTCTGAGATTTGGTATGTGGGCCCTTGAGGGACTTCTGAACACAACTGACCGATCCCAGATCAGCTGAGTGGCTCTAGAATCCAGTTTTATCCCTAATGATCCCACGATTCTGAGATTTGGTATGTAGCCCCTTGAGGGACTTCTGAACACAACTGACCGATCCCAGATCAGCTGAGTGGCTCTAGAATCCAGTTTTTACCCTAATGATCCAACGATTCTGAGATTTGGTATGTAGCCCCTTGAGGGACTTCTGAACACAACTGACCGATTACAGATCAGCTGAGTGGCTCTAGAATCCAGTTTTTTCCCTAATGATAAGAAAATAATAATAAAACACACATGAAAATGTCCCAATGTGTTGCAGACTCGTATGCAAGCATTTAATATACGTTGGTTTTTTTTAAATAATTTGTATCACATAAACTAGGCCCCTTACGGTCCACATAGAAAGCTGCATGAAAGTGTAGTTGTGACTGCACATGCTCATACGTAAATCGCCAAACGTCTGTCTGTTTCTTAAGATCTAGTAGTCGTATTTCGCCCAAATTCGTACCTAGGAGAGACAATAATTGATCAACCGAATCAATTTCATCTTTGTAACATCAATTTCAGCCATTTCGCATGATCAAAAAAGAGTTGCGACTCGGTCTACTTCCTCAATATCCGTGTAATTTTGATAAGATTTACTGATTGTGGCGTTGAAACCAAAGAAATTCACTGCAAGGGGTTATTAGTAACCTCCTCACCTACTTCAACATGTATTTGCCTTCCAGACGATAACTCTTCTTTGGATTGAGATAACAATTCCGTTTTTGCGCCCAAAAATCAATCTTTCCAAATGAAAGGACAAGTTCGTTAGCCAGCATTTTTTGAGCACATTAAATTGATCAAATTAAAAAAAAAAAAAAAAATGCTGAAAAAATCACTAAAAATAGCAAAAAACGGCTGAAAATTATTAAATTTTATGTTTTTTTTTTAGCAGAATATTGCTCAAATAAAGTTTATTAACAATAAAATAGAGCATTAAAAATGTATGTACAAAATTGTTCTGAAAAAATTTGAAAGCTATGATAAGATTTATGTTTCAGCTTTAAAATGCACTAAAAAAATGTTACTCGTTCACATGTTACGAATTTATTGCTATCTAAACGTCGTTCACACGACAATGACTTTATTTCTAGAATGGTATTGCCCATTCCAGGTAACAAGAGGGCTATTAGACCTCATATCCTTCGCGGCAGAACTCACATGCTCATCTAGGTCTCCATTTCTGCACAACATTCACATTAAACGGGTAACCATGTGGTGAGACTGTAACCATTTGGGCTTCGAGCCTGTTTGGCGTTAAACGGACTTTTCTTAGTAATATACTTAGCCTGTATAGGTGCCCCGTTGAATCGTTAACGGAGGGATCAGCCATGGCGTTGGCAACGAGTGGAAGAGGCGAGGTGAAGGGGCTTAATCCACTCAAGCGCGGGCAATGATAATTATTGTAAAGTTGTTTGTCGGCGAGGCAAAAGGCTTCCTAGCGGTCGTCACCTTGGCAACGCAACACCCTATCTTTTATTCACTTGATGTTGTGGGTTTCAGAGAGGGTTTTGGCGCAGCGACTCCAGCTGCCTCTAAGGATAGTAGTCATACTACAAGCGATGTGCCTTCATATAGTCAATTTTCAAGGCAGAAAGAAAATTTTGAATCGTCCCCTAAATATATTTTTTAATTTGATCGTCAACAAAAAAATCTGACTTCATTCAATCTCTTTTTTGTGCTGATCAGGATATAGAGACTTCAATACCCCTCATATAATACATAGTAATTGTACACCCCTGCGGCATGTACTCTCTTCTCATTGTTAACCGAACAAGTTTTCTAATAAAAAAAATTGGCAAATTTTTTCCATAATAAGTATTGCTTATTATTAATCAACACTGCGTTGAATTGTACACACACACACAATACAGACACACACAAACAGTCACACACACACAGACACACACACTTTTTTTTGTACAAAACTCCCCTCAAAGGCGGAGGGGTCACACCATTAAATTGAAAAATAAACAAATGAAATAAAAAAGTGGGGAGGATGCCCAGGTTCACCCGACCCTGGCTCTGGGAATAAGGGAAGTTGCAGGACGAGGAGGAAGAATGGGATGAAAGGAAGTGCCACTAAAGAATGACCACCAATTAAGGTAAGAGCCCCGAAGGACGCGGGTGGTGATACCCCGGAGCACTCCTGCCGAGATGCCCAACTCGAGAAGCTCCGAGGCACTTTTCCCGCACCACACCCCGCGCCATGAGACGGGCGCGGCCATGAACTCGATGTTTTTAGGCGCCACTCCTTTTAGCTCAGATATCGCTTGTCGCAGATCACTTCTATCATATTTACTTTTCTTAGCCCGCCAGGTCTGCTCCATGTCCACGCTGCCACTGACAACCTGGACATCCAGGATTATGGCAGACCCATCGGGCTTGATCGCAACAATATCTGGCTTCTTGCCCCGGTCACTCGGCATGTGGTATAGTCTTTCCCTTTCGACATCCCAACCGCTAGATGACAAAGCACCTGCTATCTGCTTGGCAACCACATCGAGACGTAAAATGCGGCCACCGTGAGTACGAGGACACTGCTGCACTACATGATAAAGATTCTCATTTTTACCCCGACAGGCACGACAAAGGGTGTCTACTGTCCCGCGACAACTCCAAGAACACCTCACCGAGGTGGCTAACGTAGCCACCTGGACAGCATGAAAATGGCGACAGTCGCGGGCCCCAATGCCCTCTGAAGCCCATTCCACCCACTGGGTAGAAATGGGGGATTCAGAGCACTGCCGGAGTTCTTTACCATCTACTGACTCATGCAGTGCTGCAGCGAACTCAACAGATGAGCTGGGTTTTGGAGCAGTTGGTGTTGCTCGATCGCACCACAACAACTGCTGCCGGACAAAGTCCAGGTAAGCAGCAGTGCGGGCGACCTCCCAGCTCGAGCCCCTAAGGGCAAGCAGGCGCTGGCGGCGCGTAAAGATGGGATGCTGGCAGAAAGAGAGACAATACCGAGCCCACCGGCCTTGACCGGTGCGTGGATGTAAGCACTTGGGACACCAGGTGGAAAGCCTAGCCAAGAGCGCACAGCAGAGCGAACTTCACGATCTAACTCAAGCAGCCTCCCCGCAGTAAGCCTGCCTAAAACTAACCCATAGGTTAGCTTTGGCAGTAAGTACGTGCGAAGGAGGCACAGCTTCTGCTCTGGCTTCAATGGAGCCTTGGTGACACGAGCTAATGCTCCTCCAAGGTCCACACGGCTTGCGGCTATAGTGGCCACACCCATGAAGTCGACCCCAAGGTACCGCCAGACCTCCAACACGGATCGGGCAGGGATGGAAGTTTGTCATAAGACAAAACACTCCTAATCCACTACCTTCATCTTATGCTGGCGAGCCGACGGGACCAAGGAGACTGACCCACACTTAGCTGGGTTGACCACCAAACCACACCTGGCTAGCTGCTCAGCAAATGCGTTGAGGGAGATCTGCAAGCCCTCACGGGTTTCTGCGAGTAGGATGACATCATCAGCAAAAGCCAATGCACCTACTCGCACCCCAGGGGCGAGATCAAACCCTATTTCAGCTGGCAGCTTACCCAAGGCCGTATCCACGACCAGGTTGAAGAGGAGTGGCGACAGAGGATCCCCCTGGTGTACCCCACGCCCAATAACAACATCCCCTGACATCTCACCTCGCCTGTAAGCCTTTGTGGTACAGACAGACAACATACTCAATTAAGCGAGCAGGTGCCCCGACACCACGAAGACAATCGGTCAGGGCAAATTGGCTAACTGTGTCAAAGGCCTTAGCGACGTCCAGAGCGGCAAGATGGAGCTGCCATTTCTTGATACGGGCCAGCAAAATGACAGTTTGGAGAACTGTTAGATTCTCCGCTGTGCCATCCGCTGGCCTAAATGCTCTCTGGAAGTCACCTATGACACCAGCCACTTGGAGGCGAGATGCCAGGACTTTTTCTAAGTAGCGGAAGACCACCGACGAAATAGAAAAATTGGACGGTAGCCTCCAGGCCCAGTTCCCCCTTTCTTTGGGATGAAAATTGTTCGGGCACGGGTCAACGCTTTCGGGGGTCTTCCAGATAGTAGCAACAGGTTGAGGATGAGCAGCCTAACATTCTTTGGAGCTTTATTCCAGCATTGGGCGGAAATACCATCGGGCCCAGCAGAAGTGGAGTTTTTGACACGGCACTTATGTGCCTCGTCATGAAGCACCGGTGTGCACATGATGCTGCGTAAGGAGTCCCCGGTGGAAGCTGGGGGTACCACTGGCTCACCAGAGTTGTGGCTGGGAGCACTCATAAGTGGCTCCCAGTAATCCACAAACTCCTGGAGGGGGGGCATAACTTGTTCTTCCCCAGCTCCCTCCAGTACCTCCGCAGCTGCACGAGCCGGATGCTTCCTCCACAATCTCTGGACACGCTGATATTCCCGCCTCCTTGCTTGCTTAGCTGCTCTGCGACCTCCACGAGGCACCACATTAGGGGGAACTTCTCCCTGGTGCCTCGCCAAAGTCGCTTCCTCTACCTGCGGGAAGATCCTCTGCACATAGGCCGCGACCTCGTCCTTGAAGCCATTTGGCCCCTCAACAGCCCGCCTCGCCAGATCCTGCATGTAGGCACTCTCATAACCAACAATATTGCCTACCTGCTCCCCGAGCCTCAACACTTCAGTCTTCAAGTCTGAAAGAAGACTGGAGGTCACGGGGGAGGATTGCTGAATGGCGGGCTGTTGTCCCACGTCTGCCGGAGATGCGGGAGAGGCCCCACTGCTATTTGCCAGGATTGCATCCTGGACAAGCTGCTTGTAGTGGGCTACACAAAAATATAATTCCACAATCACTTCATCCAACTGGAGAATATTTCTACAACTTATCGAGGTCTGCCAGCGAGCGAATTATTTTAACTGCCCGGTCCTCCTCATTTTTTCTAGTATGCACGGCAAAATTTTTAATCCAGACAAATTTTATCCCACACTCTTTAGCCTTCAACTTTGTTTTCCTCAGTAGATCCGCTCTTTGTGCTGTCAAGTTCTCAGTTATGAAAATCCGAGATTTAGGCCATGTTGGGACAAGAAGATCAGCCGTCAAATTTTTATCTTTCCGGGAACTATCCACCACTGCAGCACTCTCCTCTTCGGATCCCAACACCGCTACAATCTTCCGTGGACGATCCTGCATGACGGGCCCAACCCGCCTCAAAGACGCGTTCTCACTCTCCAGCAAGCCAATTTTAGCTTTGCTTTCCACTACATCATTAACCAGAGTGTCAAACTGCGAGCTCAAGAAATCGACTGACTTTATCAAGTTATTCAAGTCCTTCTGCATCGAGAGTATTTTATCAACCTTACTATGAACCGATTTCAAATCATTAACTTTTGTATTAATAGCGGCTAGCGCTGTTGCGATATCAGGCGAAGAGCCCGCCTCGCCAGATCCTGCATGTAGGCACTCTCATAACCAACAATATTGCCTACCTGCTCCCCGAGCCTCAACACTTCAGTCTTCAAGTCTGAAAGAAGACTGGAGGTCACGGGGGAGGATTGCTGAATGGCGGGCTGTTGTCCCACGTCTGCCGGAGATGCGGGAGAGGCCCCACTGCTATTTGCCAGGATTGCATCCTGGACAAGCTGCTTGTAGTGGGGCCTCAGGCGAAGAGATTGAATGGCAGAAAGCGTGCGCATGGGAAAACGTTGCTGCAAATAAACATTGATTCGACGTACCCCATTGCGCACAGCCTCTGCCTCTTCTGCTGCCATTCGCTGCAAATCCTCAGAAGCATACGTGGGCCGGTCTCGCTCTATACTAATTGCTGCGTTGGCCTCTACAGGATGCTTCTGCCAGACGTGGGCCCCAAGGCCACGCTTGGAGCTAAAGGCTCTTTCACAATGGGCACATTGGTGGGCATTAATTGGGGCTGTGGAAGAGGAGGAGGGACACACACACACACAAACACACACACACACACACAAACACACACACACACACACACACACACACACACACTATAATATATATATATATATATACAAGCGCGAGCTTGCGCGCCCACAGATCAATATAGAAACTCCGTTCTTTTCCAATATTAACCAAGCATCTCAAAAATATGATGAGCTCTGAAGGCAGCACTTATTTCGCAAAAAGATGTGCGCATATCTCATAAACATCATTCTTATAGCAGAATATATATATTTTTCCAAAGTTTATAAGCCATAAATTTATATAAACGTAAGCGAGTGCAGTGTTTTCAAATTTCAACAAAATGTTCTACACAAAATGGTAAAAATTGAAGGGAAAAAGGTTTAATCCAAATAATTTGTTTTTATCGCACAATATAATGTATAATTGTTTTTTCCATACATTTGAAACATTTTTGTGCACCATAATGTACGCTACAACATTGCTAAGGAAAAAGTAGTGGTTAAACTTCTCAGTTTTGTTTTTATTACAGATTTTGAATTAACATTCAAACTTGTGCACACTCAATTTATTCTAGGAGAGACGGAAACTATTACTTATAGTTTTAACTGGGTCTTTTTATGTCAAGTTCACTGTCAAAATCTGTTTGGGTTCGTATTGAATCAAATTGAAATGGTATTGAATAGTTCAAATGGGAAAGGCAACTACATGTGAATGAACTCAAGTTGAATTTCAATGAGATCCAACTCGCAGAGTGTTTGACTTGAAATGATCTATATATAACGCTCCGTTAGCACTTTCTCCTGGTTCTGGGAAATTCTTGTCCGTATATCAACAGCCTTTTCCCGGACCTCCATTTTACCCATCATCTCCCTTCCGACTCCTCCTCCAACAGTCTCCATATCGCCAGTCGTTCCTTTACCAACACAACACCATAGAGACGTCTACATATATTTGTTTGGTTGTCTTCCCTCGGGAACTCTCAGCACTGACGATTCTCTTCCATTTTTCGAAAAAGGAAAAACAAAATGTAAGGTTTATATTGTGGTGGTTTTATTATAAGTGTAGCCACACTCTAAAAACCAACTAAAATGTAACTAGCGTGTCACCTTTTCAAGGCCAGGTCAAGGCTATGTTTTACAATTTATAATTTAAATCTCTATTTACGCTTATTTACTTACCTTTATTTAGCTTATTTACTCTGCTCATACTAGGGCCACGAATTGCGCGGACTGGCGTATACAAATATTACCAAAAAGAAAATTTAAGTTGAATTGATGGTTGAATGATATACATCATGAATATAAATATTATAATAATGAAGATACGATGAAACGAGAATATACCTACACTATTGTTATAGAATTCATTCATTTCCTGATTCGACCCAGAATACATTGATTACATTTGGCAACTGATCGATAAAAAGAACATGATGTTCAACCTTGGGGTTTGGGTCAATCAATATTTTGGGTGATTTAACAATAATATGGTCCTCCATGTGTCCAAATCACACACATATTTTGCTCAATTAGGTTACGAGGTCACGTTCCAATCACCCTAATTAAAGGTGCCCGATTAACTTCAGCAAACGCTGTTGTGTAGCCATTAAATATCAAATCCTCGTATCTTGGAACAAAATAAAGAATTCACAAGCATACAATCTCTGTTATTAACATATTTGATGGAGACATGGTTTAAAAAATAGGCACTACAACTAAATTTATTTTGAGGTCGTAAAATATATCAAATAAATGATAGGCCATAAGATTTTCGAATGTATTTATGAACTCAATGATAATGAACGCTGTTTCAAGAGAACGTTTTTGTGAACTAGAGGAATATTTGAAGAACTGCAAATAAATTTATCACTGTACGCATAATTTTTACAACGAAAGAAATCGTAGCTTTTGTTTATTAACAATGCAGACCAATCAAGAAATTGTTTCTTATTTTCACAAAATTTGAAGGCAAGTAAATTTAATACAAGCAAAAGGATCGAACTAACTCAAGGATATATATATTTAGATAACTAATAACTAAGGATATGTATCCTGCAGGTCAAACTCCTCACAAAGGCGGAGGGGGCGCACCATTGAATTAAAACGGAAAAACTGAATTAAATGTGTGGGGAGTACACTCAGGTTTACCCGACCCTACCGTCAGGAAATAATCGATTTTCCTATGAGGAATATCTTGAAATTCACTATTTGTTCATATAGTCAATTAGTTGTAAAATCCAAAAATAACAGCGGCTTATCGCATAAAATTAGTATAACCGCAGTATAACTGTCTAAAGTCGAAATTTAGTTGACTAACATGAAACTATGGGTCGTTGCAAAAAATACATGAAACTCGCACATTAGATATAGGAACATGGGGTATATTCTCGTTCAGTGTAAACGACCTATAATAGTTGGACAACAGACCCATGTCCAAAATGTTCTTTCAAACTGACTTTTTTTTTCCCCCCATCACTTACTAGATTCTACGAATCTTGAAACGTAAACCAATAAATTGACTCAACTCGATCCAATTGATTGACTTTGAGGGAGAATTGAGTCAACTTGATTTACCTAAAAATGTGTATCTCACCTTGAAATTAAATATACAATGAAAATAACAGAATACTCTAAGCAAAGCTTAGCAAAGGAATAAGCGAGATATCCCTTTTGAGTTAAAAATTTTTTGAAGGGGAAATGAGGAAGAAGGTGAGTTTGAATTTTGATCCGTTTATGGATTTCCATGTATTGGTTTCATTGATTTGATCAACTGATTACGACATTACATACGCTCAGAGACATCTTCAACTGATTACTGTTATCTACAAAAATTAGCCTGTCTATTTTGATTTATGATCTGTGTACGTAAATACTTGATTAATAATCTTACTAATTAAGACAAACGGTTATGCAGAAAGAAATCATTAATCAATCACCTACTGCAAGAAAGTATTATTTTGTTATGAGATGATTGTGGAATATGTACCTATAAACAATGTTCTTATGGAAGTTTATAGAAGCTGAACAAAAACTAATTGATGTGGTAAATTTGCGGTTGTTTGTTAGTGGGACATGAACAACATCGCAGTTTAATCCTTCCCCAGGAAGTGTTATTGTCATTGTTTTCACCTGACCACCAATATGCGTTATGGATTCATTAGTTAATAAGAATATAGATTAGTTGAATTCGATTTGTGGTTAAGAAACTGGAAACTGGCGCTCAGAATTGTTAAAGTTTCGCTCTCAGGCTAGCTTTCTCAGATATTTCAAGGAGAGAGGGGTCAGAAAGCCGCCGATTGATTAAAACCGATGGACCACCGAGAGCTGGGGGAGAAAACAGCGTAATTGTGACCGATCCTATTACTTGAGGTGCAATTGGATCGTTGAAAGTGGGAGCCAGAAAGTCGCTTTAGGTTCCAATTTTTCAACTGAGAGAAAATGAAGTGGAGGAGAGAAATAGGAGTAGGGTGGAAGATAATACGGCACAAATAAGCAGTCTCCTATTGGGAGTGATCCAGTGAAATGTAAACAACGGGCGATCGCTGGAGAACCAGCAGTTATGGAAAGACCTATAATCTTCGGCACCCATTTGTTTTGCATTTTCAATGATAGAAGATCTAGCTTACATTGCATCGTATGCTCTTCCTAATACCATTGCTCTATTTCAAAAAGCTACTATGCAGTCAGTCTACACAGTATTCTAACCCCTAAAATGTAAATTTTCAATGGCCACTGACGCGACGGCGAGACAAATATCGCTAACGCTACTCAATACTCAATACATTGGCTAACATAGGTTTCTGATGAAGATAAAACTGTTGAGGAAAAAGTAACTTGTGAGCCAACAACATTGTAAAGATCATAATATGGATTTGCTAAAATAAATATGAAACCCAAGTCGACTTGGCTCCTCACGATCCTGAAACAGCCGTTATGAGCGGTCAGGTGACCTACGCCTACTCCTTTCTCATCAGACGTTTAGGCAAGTTCAATTTTTATCGAAGAAAAACACCTCATACAGCACACAATCAACGAACTCTAGCTGTAAGCAGCTGCAAAGGACTCCTGCTATGCAATCATGTTTTGACCATTGCACACAAGGCCTTCAAAATGCGGCCCTTCTTGTGTATCCTTTGCCTCAAGCTACTTTAGCATTAATAAAGGATGCTTCTGACATCGGTATTTGGGGAGTATGATTTTTGATATCTCTAGGATTCTTCTTGAAGCTCCCTCGAATTCCCAACGGTCGTATTCTACATTCGAAAAGGAGTTACTGGCCACTTTTGAAAATATGCGGCTTTGAAGCAAGTCTTTCACGTAGGTACGAACGGAGCATCACCCTCTAACGACGGTTTTCAACGAACTCGAAAATTTCCGACTCCCAGCGAGTGTGATAGATGGAATTCATATCTGAATTCACGTCTGATATCAGATAGACTCCAGGAGCGAATATTTTCATTGCCGACGCCCTCCGACTAAAACTACTTCCGACGAAACGGCAAAAATTACTACATTCCCGTGCGCCCTCAAGATACAACAGACACAGAACCCGGAAGGCAACTCTAGAATTTTTTATTGCTTCTTTTGATCGACGCAGACAAAATAAACATAGTATCCGTCCCTGATCTCCAACAAACGCTGCGGTGCGGCGTGGCGATCCCGCAAATCCGCTTAGGCATTGTGATCCCAAGAAGCTGCGTCACCCTCTTTTCGCACACTATCATTACATACATCATCTCCAGTATAAGGGCCTCACACAATCCCCTAATACTACGATATAGTATAATGAAATACTATATTGTAATATAATATAATACACACCTCAAAAGAATCGAGGGATCACTTTTTGTTGTTGACGTCAAAGACCCCAGATCAATCGGACAAGGTTCGTACTAGGTATATCTCATCATTAGGTAACATACCCAATGGAGATGAGATGCACCCTATTCTTTTTGTTTTTTCTCAAACACAGAGAAAGACCAGCGATACCAAGCTCCGACTTGAGCCAAAACAGTTGAGTATAAATTCTGCCCGTGCACCATCAATTCTAGACTATGATTTTTAATTTTGATTTCAATGATTTTTAAAATTTTAGACTATAATTTTATGGCTAAATATGCGTTCCCAAGAAAGGCTGCTATTCGTTTCACAACTAAGGAACCAGGGACAGCACAGGAAGAACGTTGAGTTGTTATAGAAGCTAAAAAGCATCCATCCTAACTCGCTGGTATTGCGGTTATTATTTTATGCATCCAACACGTCCGTAGTTCAGACGATAAATATATGCAACGCTTGACACGTGTATTTCGTTGAACGAAGTTGCTACAGTTCAATATGTTCGTCGAGCTTTCGCGTCAGTTCCCTGAGGGGGATAAAAGAGCTTTCTCAAGACCCGAGGACGTTCCATCAGTGGAAGACGTTTTAAAGCGAGGAAAATTAATTCTCTGAAAATTGAAACTCCCCTTAATTGAAATTGTGCTCCTTCCTCGACTAAATCACCCCTCCTGTAAGAGTGCCACACAAATGACTTTCTAATAACGCTCTTGTAGAGATGATTTCTTGATCTTGGCGAATATTTCCACAACAATTTATACATTCTTGGGGTCTCGAATGTGAAATCCAAGGATCGATTAGAGATTGGCTTAGTTACAGATTTTACAATAAAATACCTAGACCTAAAGTTTTTTAAATTTTCTTATTCTTTATTTTATTTTTTTCATTTCAGTAGTGCTTGAAGTAAGAATCTAACAATTACACATATATGGTTTTCGTTCATCCCTCGATCAAATCTCAACTTTTGCAATCAACTTTATTTCAATGCTTCAATTACAAATCTCCTTCTAACGCCCTTATGAGTAAAATTACATACCATGTTATCAATAACACTTTTGGATTGAGTACATCTATCCATGTATGAACCTGATATGTTTATCTATATCTTTATCTTCATCTAGATCTTCAATAAATCGGACCGCAGAGAGAACTTCATATCAATAGAGAAGTGTGGTTAATGATTTATATGTGCGATAATAACATCGAGCCATACTTTTCAACAATTAAACACTCATTTCCGACTATTTGAGTATTTGTAATTTAAAGTCCACTTTCAAGGGTTAAATTAAAGTAGATATCTCGAATCTAGAAATAAAATATTCTGAGGTTTCATATCAATTCGTGAGGGATTGATTTTGTGTAAACTTATCTAATGTTTAGCCTGTGTCATCCGATTTCATTTAAAGTCCACTTTCAGGGGTTCAATTAAAGTAGATATCTCTAATCTAGAAATAAAATATTCTGAGGTTTCATTTTAATTCGTGTGGGATTGATTTTGTGTGAACTTATCTAATGTTTAGCCTCCGTCATCCAATTTCATCAAAATCACATGAAAATCGTCGAACTTGTGCCTGTTGTGAGAGCTCCAAGAAAGACCTCGCGTATTGATTGTCCAGTAAAATTCCTAGGTTATTGTCTAACGTAAAATATTCACCTATTGTCCAAATCAGAAATGAATAGGGCCATCAGATCGCAGAATGTTGACATTGTACGGGTTCCATCATAATTTCAAACGATGATGCGGAACATCATTTTGATCCGTGAACCTGTATAGAGAGCCATGATTCCTGAAAGTAATATCTGGTAATAGGGCTGAGATCGCAGAATATGGACATTGTAATGGTTTCATCATCATTTCAAACAATGATGCGGAAGCTAATTTTGATCCGTGAACTGTACAGAGCCATCATTCTTGAAGTGTCATCGAAATTGGATAAAAATGCAAAAGTAATATCTGGTAATGCTTGGTTTACGCCATTATGTTGTGATATAATAAGGCTGTTATTTATTCTATAATACTTTTTTCACAGTCACAGTTGAGCACAACTACCCCTAATGGTGGATGAGTGGAATGGTGTGGGCTCATTTTCAGTTCTAGAAACTGTGAATGAATACATCTGTGGCTACGTTTTATAATGTTCTTCCCATATTAAATAGTTTCGAATATTACAATGGGATCAAACTGGGTCGTTCGAGTATTTTGGTTGAGTTTTGTGTTTTAACTTAAATAGATGAACCTTTGAAAACAAGCACCGATTCGCTCAGGTGGTTTCCTCCTTATAGAAAGGCGTGGAAAAGGCAGCTAGTTGAATACAAGCACACAAAAAACCAATATAAATGGACTTTGAGTTACCTTCAAATTTTTAACACAATATATAATAAATGTAATACATTTACAACAACACATTCAAAACCGACGTCGCTCGTTGCTGTCCGTTATGGACGGCAATACTGGTGTCCTCATATTGCCGGGTTGACTGTTGTGACGTCTAGGCAATTTACTCCGACTCCCTGAAGGAAGGGAGAGATCGCATGGCTGTGCTGGTGGAGATCTGACGGGTATTATATGAATTATCACTTTAACACTTTTTAGCAGTGCTCTTAAACCCAATTTCTTGTATTAACCAAATTTTTGGTAGAGAAATAATTTTTTCTCAAAAAAGTACATGTTCTTTCAAGATGCGAGGATGGTTAGAAGATCCCCTTGACTAGATTATCCCTAAACTAGAAATCACATACTTTTTCATGCGAGGAGTACGAAACTGAATGAGAAACAAGTTCTCTGCACATCCTCGCAGGTACGTAATTTCTGACCGTACGTGGATGGGCAGTTCAAACAGTAACATACTTGATGCCACTGTCCGAGGGAGAGGTCCAGGATTTACAAATAATGTCCGAATCGCAATACAACGGAGTTCAGGACACCTTTCCCAAACGAATTAATATTTATTGTTTTTTGCACATTTGATACATTTTAAGTTCCACGTAATCTAATGGAATTACAGGTTCATATTCTATCACATGAATCATAATGTCATGAATTTATGAATTTATGAACCGAGGGAACAGTTAACGTATGAAAAACGAGGCTTATGAAAAATGGAAAACACAGAAATCTTGAGTGAAACATTCTTGTTTGATATTCATGTTTAACGAAACACTCAAGTCAACATAATCTGAGGTTTTCAAGGAGCAACCGCTTACCGCTAGTTTACGTGAACCGTTTACAATAATTCTCTTCTTCTATCAAAATAAGTTTCCAAAATTGCATCGAGAATGATTTGATGATGTATTAGGAATAGTTTGGAATTAAAACAAAAAACTTGGAAATTAAAACTCCATTATTCACTTCAAGAAATCATCAAAAAGATGTCATCAGTCTAATTCGGTAATAAATAAAATACTGACTATGTATGAAGGTCATCCTGATATAAAAACAATACAGTAATATATTACAAAAAGTAGGTACTATTAGTATAAGCACAAAGAATGTATGATATGATTTGATACTGAAGTGATTGGACCAACCTAAATTTTAGTTTTGATAGGATAGGAAATATTTTTGATCATCACGATTTGACTTCTGACTTCAACAAACAACAAAGGAATTTTCATCACTGCTTTTGTTACTGAAACCAAGCAAAGCGGTATAAGTTTGTCGGAAGTATTCTTAACCATTCGGTGTTACACATTAATTACCTAACAAAGGAAGTTTCAACTTCCAAGAATTCTGAAAATTTGCTTTCAAGTCGTTACCTAAGTGTTTTATATTGATACTTCAGGCCTACGTCAAAGACTTTAGGGCGACATCAGCGACAAAGTCCGGAGAACATTAAAAATTCCCCTCCATCATGGCTCGTTATCCGATCCCTCCGACCCGCGATTGAAAGCTTGTTACATTACAAAGATCTCGTCACGAAAAATAGATGAGGAAATCGAAGAGTCGACAAGAAACTCGATCTTTAACTTTTCCCACAGTACAAACAAAGTTGGTAAATTGAATGAAAAAGAGAAGTTCTAGAGTTGCAAGTTTCTTTTCAATTTCTCAAGGACTTCCGATTCCAAGATCACTACCTTCAACCACGCCTTTCCTTGGTTCATCACCATTGGTTAATCGCAGAAGTCGCATTTTTCATTTTCAAATTAGGTTCAACGCAGTATCAAGTTACTCATTGTTGGTACTTGTTATTGTTTTGGTTTAGTTTTTTCCCCATCGAGAATTCGTATAGTTTTGGTCGGTGCTTTTGTGTGTGTGTGTGTGTGTGTGTGTGTGTGTGTGTGTGTGTGTGTGTGTGTGTGTGTGTGTGTGTGTGTGTGTGTGTGTGTGTGTGTGTGTGTGTGTGTGGGTGTGGGGGTTGCTGGGGTAGGGTAACTGTTGGTGTCTTTATCTCTTCGGAGCTCCTTCAAATCCCTACCCAAGTCAAGGTCATACGTCCCCGTCGTGCAACCCGGGCACCCTCTGGGTGAACAGAGGGTGGCAAAATGACCCAATGGCGATTAGGGGGGAGACTCGTGTCAACGGGTCTCCCGACCCTTCTTTTCACACGTCTCTCCGTAATCCAATAATGAGCCTCATAACCCCCGCCGGCCCATTGGCTGCCGGGGTTCTAGGGGAGGCGCTCGGGGGCGCTCCAGGCAGGGGCGTCGGCCATCCTCTCCCTCATCTTCATCATCCTATCCCTCCTCCTCTTCCACAGCCCCAATTAATGCCCACCAATGTGCCCATTGTGAAAGAGCCTTTAGCTCCAAGCGTGGCCTTGGGGCCCACGTCTGGCAGAAGCATCCTGTAGAGGCCAACGCAGCAATTAATATAGAGCGAGACCGGCCCACGTATGCTTCTGAGGATTTGCAGCGAATGGCAGCAGAAGAGGCAGAAGCTGTGCGTAATGGGGTACGTCATATGAATGTTTATTTGCAGCAACGTTTTCCCATGCGCACGCTTTCTGCCATTCAATCTCTTCGCCTGAGGCCCCACTACAAGCAGCTTGTCCAGGATGTAATCCTGGCAAATAGCAGTGGGGCCTCTCCCGCATCTCCGGCAGACGTGGGTCAACAGCCCGCCATTCAGCAATCCTCCCCCGTGACCTCCGGTCTTCTTTCAGACTTGAAGACTGAAGTATTGAGGCTCGGGGAGCAGGTAGGCAATATTGTTGGTTATGAGAGTGTCTACCTGCAGGATCTGGCGAGGCGGGCTGTTGAGGGGCCAAATAGGTTGGAGGAGGAGGTCCAGCTGCTGAGGTACTGGAGGGAGCTGGGGAAGAACAAGTTATGCCCCCCCTCCAGGAGTTTGTAGATTACTGGGAGCCTCTCATGGGCGCTCCCAGCCACAACTCCGGTGAGCCAGTAGTACCCCCAGCTTCCACCAGGGACTCCTTACGCAGCATCATGTGCACACCGGTGCTTCATGACGAGGCACATAAGTGCCGTGTCAAAAACTCCACTTCTGCTGGACCCGATGGTATTTCCGCCCGACGCTGGAATAAAGCTCCAAAGAATGTTAGGCTGCTCATCCTCAACCTGTTGTTACTATCTGGAAGACCCCCGAAAGCGTTGACCCGTGCCCGGACAATTTTCATCCCAAAGAAAGGGGGAAGTGGGCCTGGAGGCTACCGACCAATTTCTATTTCGTCGGTGGTCTTCCGCCACTTCCAAAAAGTTCTGGCATCTCGCCTCCAAGTGGCTGGTGTCATAGGTGACGTCCAGAGAGCATTTCGTCCAGCAGATGGCACAGCGGAGAATCTAACAGTTCTCCAAACTGTCATTTGGCTGGCTCGTATCAAGAAACGGCAGCTCCATCGCTAAGGCCTTTGACACAGTTAGCCACTTTGCCCTGACCGATTGTCTTCGTGGTGTTGGGGCACCTGCTCGTTTAATTGAGTATGTTGCCTGTCTGTACCACGAAGGCGTGACGGTCCTCGAGGCACGAGGTGAGGTGTCAGGGGATGTTGTTATTGGGCGCGGGGTACGCCAGGGGGATCCTCTGTCGCCACTCCTCTTTAACCTGGTCGTGGATACGGCCTTGGGTAAGCTGCCAGCTGAAATAGGGTTCGATCTCGCCCCTGGGGTGCGAGTAGGTGCATTGGCTTTTGCTGATGATGTCATCCTACTCGCAGAAACCCGTGAGGGCTTGCAGATCTCCCTCAACGCATTTGCTGAGCAGCTAGCCAGGTGTGGTTTGGTGGTAAACCCAGCTAAGTGTGGGTCGGTCTCCCTGGTCCCGTCAGGTCGCCAGCATAAGGTGAAGGTAGTGGATGAGGAGTGTTTTGTCTTAGGACAAACTTCCATCCCTGCCCGATCCGTGCTGGAGGTCTGGCGGTACCTGGGAGTCGACTTCATGGGTGTTGCCACCATTGCCGCAAGCCGTGTGGACCTTGGTGGAGCACTAGCTCGTGTCACCAAGGCTCCATTGAAGCCTTCGCACGTACTTACTGCCAAAGTTAACCTATGGGCTAGTCTTTGGCAGGCTTACTGCGGGGAGGCTGCTTGAGTTAGACCGTGAAGTACGCTCTGCTGTGCGCTCTTGGCTAGGCTTTCCACCTGGTGTCCCAAGTGCCTATATCCATGCACCGGTCAAGGCCGGTGGGCTCGGCATTGTCTCTCTCTCAGCCACTATCCCATCTTTGCGCCGCCAGCGCCTGCTTGCCCTAAGGGGCTCTAGCTGGGAGTTCGCCCGCACTGCTGCTGACCTTGATTTTGTTCAAGGTTGCCAAGCAGATAGCAGGTGCTTTGTCATCTAGCGGTTGGGATGTCGAAAGGGAGAGACTATACCACATGCCGAGTGACCGGGGCAAGAAGCCAGATATCGTCGCGATCAAGCCTGGTGGTTCTGCCATAATCCTGGATGTCCAGGTTGTCAGTCGCAGCATGGACATGAAGCAGACCTGGCGGGCTAAGAAAAGTAAATATGATAGAAATGATCTGCGCCATGCGATATCTGAGCTAAAAGGAGTGGCACCTAATAACATCAAGGTCATTGCCGCGACCGTGTCATGGCGCGGGGTGTGGTGCGGGAAAAGCGCCACGGAGTTACTCGAGTTGGGCATCTCGGCAGGAGTACTCCGTGGTATCACCACCCGCGTCCTGAGGGGTTCTTACTTGAACTGGTGGTCATTTTATAGGGGCACATCCTTTCATCCCATTCTTCCTCCTCGTCCTACAACTTCCCTTATCCCTAGAGCCGGCGTCGGGTAAACCTGGGCGTCCTCCCCACTTTTTTATTTTATTTGTTTATTTTTCAATTTAATGGCGTGCCCCCTCCGTCTTTGAGGGAAGGTTTCTTAAAAAAAAAAAAAAAAAAAAAAAAAAAAAAAAAAAAAAAAAAAAAAAAAAAAAAAAAAAAAAAAAGTGTGTGTGTGTGTGTGTGTGTGTGTGTGTGTGTGTGTGTGTGTGTGTGTGTAGAGCGAGAGCGGCCTAGGTATGCTTCTGAGGATTTGCGGCGAATGGCAGCAGAGGAGGCGGAAGCAGTGCGTAATGGGGTACGCAATATTAATGTTTTCTTGCAAGCCCGTTTTCCCATGCGCACGCTTTCTGCCATTCAATCTCTTCGCCTGAGGCCCCACTACAAGCAGCTTGTCCAGGATGCAATCCTGGCAAATAGCAGTGGGGCCTCTCCCGCATCTCCGGCAGACGTGGGACAACAGCCCGCCATTCAGCAATCCTCCCCCGTGACCTCCGGTCTTCTTTCAGACTTGAAGACTGAAGTATTGAGGCTCGGGGAGCAGGTAGGCAATATTGTTGGTTATGAGAGTGCCTACCTGCAGGATCTGGCGAGGCGGGCTGTTGAGGGGCCAAATAGCTTGGAGGACGAGGTCGCGGCCTATGTGCAGAGGATCTTCCCGCAGGTTGAGGAAGCGGCCGTGGCGAGGCACCAGGGAGAAGTTCCCCCTAATGTGGTGCCTCGTGGAGGTCGCAGAGCAGCTAAGCAAGCGAGGAGGCGGGAATACCAGCGTGTCCAGAGATCGTGGAGGAAGCATCCGGCTCGTGCAGCTGCGGAGGTACTGGAGGGAGCTGGGGAAGAACAAGTAATGCCCCCCCTCCGGGAGTTTTTGGATTACTGGGAGCCACTTATGAGTGCTCCCAGCCACAACTCTCGTGAGCCAGTGGTACCCCCAGCTTCCACCAGGGACTCCTTACGCAGCATCATGTGCACGCCGGTGCTTCATGACGAGGCACATAAGTGCCGTGTCAAAAACTCCACTTCTGCTGGACCCGATGGTATTTCCGCCCGACGCTGGAATAAAGCTCCAAAGAATGTTAAGCTGCTCATCCTCAACCTGTTGCTACTATCTGGAAGACCCCCGAAAGCGTTGACCCGTGCCCGGACAATTTTCATCCCAAAGAAAGGGGGAAGTGGGCCTGGAGGCTACCGTCCAATTTCTATTTCTTCGGTGGTCTTCCGCCACTTCCAAAAGGTTCTGGCATCTCGCCTCCAAGTGGCTGGTGTCATAGGTGACGTCCAGAGAGCATTTCGGCCAGCAGATGGCACAGCGGAGAATCTAACAGTTCTCCAAACTGTCATTTCGCTGGCCCGTATCAAGAAACGGCAGCTCCATCTTGCCGCTCTGGACGTCGCTAAGGCCTTTGACACAGTTAGCCACTTTGCCCTGACCGATTGTCTTCGTGGTGTCGGGGCACCTGCTCGTTTAATCGAGTATGTTGCCTGTCTGTACCACGAAGGCGTGACGGTCCTCGAGGCACAAGGTGAGATGTCAGGGGATGTTGTTATAGGGCGCGGGGTACGCCAGGGGGATCCTCTGTCGCCACTCCTCTTCAACCTGGTCGTGGATACGGCCTTGGGTAAGCTGCCAGCTGAAATAGGGTTTGATCTCGCCCCTGGGGTGCGAGTAGGTGCATTAGCTTTTGCTGATGATGTCATCCTACTCGCAGAAACCCGCGAGGGCTTGCAGATCTCCCTCAACGCATTTGCTGAGCAGCTAGCCAGGTGTGGTTTGGTGGTCAACCCAGCTAAGTGTGGGTCGGTCTCCTTGGTCCCGTCGGGTCGCCAGCATAAGGTGAAGGTAGTGGATGAGGAGTGTTTTGTCTTAGGACAAACTTCCATCCCTGCCCGATCCGTGTTGGAGGTCTGGCGGTACCTTGGGGTCGACTTCATGGGTGTGGCCACAATAGCCGCAAGCCGTGTGGACCTTGGTGGAGCATTAGCTCGTGTCACCAAGGCTCCATTGAAGCCACAGCAGAAGCTGCGCCTCCTTCGCACGTACTTACTGCCAAAGCTAACCTATGGGTTAGTCTTTGGCAGGCTTACTGCGGGGAGGCTGCTAGAGTTGGATCGCGAAGTTCGCTCTGCTGTGCGCTCTTGGCTAGGCTTTCCACCTGGTGTCCCAAGTGCTTACATCCACGCACCGGTCAAGGCCGGTGGGCTCGGTATTGTCTCTCTTTCTGCCAGCATCCCATCTTTACGCCGCCAGCGCCTGCTTGCCCTTAAGGGCTCGAGCTGGAAGGTCGCCGGCACTGCTGCTGACCTGGACTTTGTCCGGCAGCAGTTGTTGTGGTGCGATCGAGCAACACCAACTGCTCCCAAACCCAGCTCATCTGCTGAGTTCGCTGCTGCGCTGCATGAGTCAGTAGATGGTAAAGAACACCGACAGTGCTCTGAATCCCCCATTTCTTCCCAGTGGGTGGAATGGGCTTCAGAAGGCATTGGGGCCCGCGACTACCGCCATTTTCATGCCGTCCGGGTGGCCACATTGGCCACCTCGGTGAGGTGTTCGAGGAGTAGTCGCGGGACAGTGGATACCCTTTGCCGTGCCTGTCGGGGTAAAAATGAGAACCTGTATCATG